>JXSR01S001299.1:43650-57569 GCA_000969725.1 Ophiothrix spiculata
GCTGCTTTCATTTCTAGTAAGTGTCAGGCATTGGCTATTCAACCAATCAGAGATACAGACACGATGGAGGTAGGGAGGAAGAACATAAATTTGAAGAATGCTGCTTTCGTTTCTAGTAAGTGTCAGGCATTGGCTATTCAACCAATCAAAGATACAGACATGATGGAGGTAGGGAGGAAGAACATGAATTTGAAGACCGCTGCTGTCATTTCTAGTAAGTCGAACTAGGGACAGGGAGAATGGAAAGTGAAACGGACGGGCTGAAAAGTGCGCCTACCCCAAAGAGCCCCGCTGGGGTAATTTGCTGCAATAATACCATGCTACATCACAATATAACCTTCACTGTGCTGCATGTATACTAGTGTTATCCCTATTGTTATCTGCTGGTTACTTTATAGTAATCGGATATTTCAAAATTGATTTGCAGCTCATTTTTATTGCAAGATTTTCAGTGGACTGCCTTGTATTTTGATCTCTAAATGGAGAATGGAGAAAGAAAGTGTGACATATTACATATCATTCGAAAGCTGAGGTTATAGAGAATTAAAAGGTGCCACAAACTAAATTTTGAAATTCGTGACTTTCCCCTCATTTTGCCAGAGCACCCCTCATATGTGTGCAAAAACAAGTGTACTATGAAAAAAACCTGAAACATGACCTTTCATTTGTTTTCCCTCAGCTGTGATGATGTCTACCTTTATGGTGTCTTTGATGGCCACTCAGGGGCCCATGTAGCTGACTTTGTACGCCAGAGGCTTCCTGCAGAACTCCTCCTGGGGCAGCTGAAGAATGTTGACGATGAC
Source organism: Ophiothrix spiculata (assembly GCA_000969725.1). Classification (NCBI taxonomy): domain Eukaryota; kingdom Metazoa; phylum Echinodermata; class Ophiuroidea; order Amphilepidida; family Ophiotrichidae; genus Ophiothrix; species Ophiothrix spiculata. The sequence goes on from JXSR01S001299.1 coordinate 44,454, forward strand.
TTCCAAGTGAAACAAATATTGCAGGTAGCATTCAAGACTGTTGAAGCGGCATTTTTCGAAACTATTGATCCAGCTTTAGCAGAAAAAATGAAACTTAAATTGCAATTGCCAGAGGTAGGTTAAGATTCATTTTGAATCAGGTCATTAACATGTAATTATTTTACTTTTTCATCATATCGTATGGATCGGACTCTTCTTGCACCTATTTGCAAAATAATCTTGGTGTCACTGATGTTTTTAAAAACTAATTGCCAATTTCTTTGTAAAGTGGCTGTAAGGAGGTCACCATCCCTCTCTCACGTTGGGACAGAAAAAATGAGACCCAGGCGACAATTTTCCCACTACAGCATCCGAGTCTTGAAGAAAATAAATGAAAACAAATAGGGAAAACAATACATATTCATCCTAAGAAGTTCTTCTTTTATTGATAAATTATTGATTTTCAAGGCAAAATTATTTGATTAAAGTGCTCTGAAATACTGTTTCACTGGAAAGTTGAAGATCCAGCAGCTTCTTTCTTCAGATTTCTGTCGACTGGTCCATGTCCGCTTAAAGAAAAAGCTTGCATCAGATAATATGTGTGGCAAAATGTTGATTGGTTAAATGGATAGATCGTCATGTGAGTGCAAGAAATTAAAGGGGTATCTGCAATAACTGCCATTTGTCATTAATTTGGATTGCACACTGTATAATCTCCAGTCTTGGGTCAGTGGTTCTTGAAATGGTTCTTCAGGTGACTAAGAACCATTTCAAGAACCACTGACATAAGACAGTGAAATTTTGAGGGATTTTTCACATTCTTGTGACAAGTTGTAAAATAAATATAGCTTAGGGAAGCCATTGCAGATACAACTTTCTTGCACTCACACGACGAGATATGCATATTTAATCAGCTCTCCTCTCCAGGTGTGGGCACAATGGGTTGTACTTCTTACTTTGACTTTGTGGAATTCACATCTATGTTGGTCCAAAGATCTTCGAAGATCTTTGGTTGGTCATTACTTCTTAATAAATTGAGTTTGAATTTAAATTTTATCGGTGTGGCTGATGTTACTTAATTTATCATTTCTCCTGCTCTGGGATCTCCTGTTTTCTACCAGCAATATTAAAATGGTGAAGATGTGAGAATAAAACACTCTTACAGGTGCCTTACCTCGTGACAGGTGTAACTACACTTGCATCGTTCACATCTTTTAGTATTTAAAAACACAGTGGCATCTCTGCTTAGGAGCTTTAACAAGTTTCAATTGTTTGTATTTATGAGCCAACCTACTGCAATTATTGTTACAAGAAACTTGGTGACATTAATAACTGATGGTACGATAACGCACATGCCATGTATTTTTGCTTATTACAGGGGTTAAGTGATTACGAATTATATCAAAAGTACCCACATGTTGTAGAGAAGCTGCAGGCTCTAGACAGTGAAATCATTGGAGGTACCTCAGCCATTGTGTCACTCCTACACAAAGGCAAGCTCTATGTGGCTAGTGTAGGTAAGTACACACATTTCTAAATTGTTTCAAGTCTAATGAATTTATTACCATAATTTCTGGAATATAAGCCGCGGCTTATACGTTGATTTATGCCCCCCCCAAAAAAAGTTTATGCGGCTTATACGATGCACGTTGAATCTTGAATTTAATTTCAACCAACACTGCAATTTCCTGGGGGTGCAGCTTATATTCAGGGCGGCTTATATCCCGGAAATTACAGTACTGGCAAATGGCTATAAATTTGTCCATCACTCCTCCAATGTTTTGTGGAGACTGTTACTGTAACTTGCCTGCAACCATAGTGGCAGAGGAAGAGAAAACTCTATAATTGAATTGGACAATTTTAAGACAAATTGGTTTCCCAAATTGTTTGAATTAGGTCAATAATTTCTGAGATGGGTAGGGGGCTTCCCTGATGGAGCACTTCCCTGATGGAGCACTTCCCTAATCGAGCACCTTCTGAGCACTTTTCACACTGCAAAGAAAATTTATTACAACTATTTTGCCAGAAAATAGATTAATTACAATCTTGCACAAAAGTGTTGTGCACTTAATAAAAATTGGGTCAATAATCTTAGGGATGGGAACATCCTCCATCGAGTTCCTTCTTGCTTCGGGTCACTCTTTCACACTGCAAAGAAAATTTGCGATTCCAAAATAACGTTTGTGACCGAAAAATTGAAAAATTTCACTTTTAAATGGCCACAGAACCAAGAATAAACATTATATCCACGAGTTTGTTGTTGATAATGGTGCTCACTAGTGGGATCAAGACATGTAGGTGTTCAAAGATTAAATTACTTGCCAAAATACTGAATAAAGTTCATGTAACGTTTCGGGAACGTTTGTGACATCGTACAGATTGTTTTTTGCTCAAAATGACTTCAAAGTGAAAATTCTCTGACATGTTAGCGAATTTTTTTATTGCGCTTTTCACAGATGGTGGAACACAAATTTACATAAAAGTATCGGTAGTAGGAAATTCTATCGTCAAAATTTCTTTTAATGAAATGTTTTGTTTGGTAACGTTTGTGACATTTTGTTGTAACTTTTTGGTAACGTTTGTGACATTTTTGAATTAAAACATGTGCTCATTCATGCACGGGTAGAAAAAACTTTACAACTTCTCTTTGGGAAATACTTCTCGCATACCAAGTAACAAACGTACAGTTGAAAAACATGCTTATGTGGTCGAATAAAAAGGCTGATTTTTTACTTGAAATCAAATAAAGTTCAAATGCCCTTTTCTCCAAATTTCTGCTTCAGTTTCAAAGCACATGTAGTGATCATTGAACAATTATTTGTATAATTTTTGGAAAACCAAAGTTCTGTCTGTCTTGTATCAATAATAATGGTGATTCTGTAGCATTTATGAAGTGTGCATTGAAATTGCTCATGAAAGTCTGCAGTGGAGAACCTGCGTGTCATCCACTTCCGATTGATTAACTTTTAAGCCATATCCTACCAAGGTGTGAGAGTTTGGAATGGAATTCCTCAAAATATTAAATTATCTAAAATCACTAAATTATTCAAAAATTCATATAAGAATGCTCTTATATCACAGTATTAAGTTGTGTTGATTCTGATTGATGATATTGTATGTATGTTAAACCTATAAAATGTAACTTGTATTTGTATCATTTCATATGTACAATGCAGGGTAAATTTTAAGGATTCTGAAGGGCACCCCATTTCAAGGCAATTTTGAAAGGGCACACTGTTTTAGAAGGCAATTACATGTTAAAGAATAGCATTAGGCATTGCTAAGTAATAGGGCATCAAGGCAACTGGTAGGGGAACCGACGGCAAATGCCTTCGGTGCCTTCGGTTAAAATTTACCTTGGTACAATGTATCTCTAGGAGACTGGGACTTTACAGGCCTTAAGCTAGCTTATTATCCAGTTCTCCTTTGCATGTTTTATCTGTATATTGTATTTTGTTTTACTGTATACTAATTAGCATTGTGGAAATAAAGTTATGTCTTTATGAATATTGCTGAATATGACCTATTGACCTTCTGTGTCCTCTTAGGAACACCAATATACGAGGGGGTATCAAAAAGTTTTAAAGATCACCAAGAAAAAATACAACCAGGAACATAATTTTATAATGTGACCCTTAAATCATCTTTACATAGCCACTTTACAAATTACACATTTCTCCCACTTAAAACTAACTGTCCATAGACCGGCTTTGTAGAGGTCCTCTTTTAGTCAAAAATCCATATTGTATTTTTCTAAATAAACATTTTCAAGTCGGCCATGATTTATTACGTCATAATGACATCATTTTTTGACCGATTTCCATAATTTCTACATCAAAGAATTACTGGGCTGTAATCCTTTAAATGCATTGATTTAATCACACCACATATCTTTGATTGCTCCATGCAGTTGATCTGGTTAGCGGAGTCAGGTTGTTGACATCTATCGACACCTATATAAAAAGTATAAGTGCCATTGATATCATTTTTGCACCATAATGAACACAAGGACGAGTGACAAGTTTCAGTTTCAGTTTAGCCTCTCCAATTGGAGAGATTTATGTATAATGTAAATATAGGCCACCGGCCCTTTTCACATATACAAAATCAATACTATCAATATTATAGTTTTAGAAACACGTACACATAGAAAATATCATTAATTTTTTTCAATATTATATCTGATAAACAAAGCATGATGACAATACAGAGCAAGTTCTTTTAAAATATGCTCATTTGATGAAGACATAAGGGAAATGAAGTTTGCCGTTGTTGGTCTTGAGTTAAGACAGGAGGGTAAAAATTTTGCTCGTATATCATTGAAAAGTCGCATTTTAAAAGAAAGTGAAATTCATCTTCTACTTCTTCAGCGTCGCAGAGAAAAAAAATACGCTCATCATAAGCCAAATTTTCTCTTCGTCCTGTCTCAACTCGAAGACAATGACTAGAACATCTCAATCTTGCTAAAGCAGTTATAAATCGATTATCAGTAAAAACATCAAGATAATACTCAGAAATGCGTATTTTCTTGTATTCCCGATATAAGATCAGACGACCATTTGATGAAATATCTGCCACCCAATCCTGATGAGAAATGTCAGAAACTCTCTGGGCGAATGCGTTTAAGAAGTCGTTTTCATTACCAATACCTTGCGCAAGCCATGCATAACCAAAACCATAAGAGAAAAGGATATCTTTAACAGCGCTAGCCCAAGTTATCTTGCCATTCTCATCAAGACCACGTAGCATCTTATAAGCAATTTTTGGATACCTGTTATCAGGTAGTTGCAAAATCCTCAGCCTGATAAAAGTTCATCGATATAGCTCATTCCCTTCTTGATGATCTTTAAAACGTTTTGATATCCCCTCGTATATACAACATAATCACATATAACCAATCTTCCATTATAACAGGGGACTCCAGAGCAGTACTATGCACCCGTGAACCAGATAACACACTCAAGGTGCGTCAGCTCAGCATCGATCACACCATAGAGAACGAAGACGAGCTACTCAGGTTATCACAACTCAATCTGGACGTTGCTGGTATCCAGCAGGCTGGAGGGCAGTATGGGAGGGGGTTGGCAGGCCATCCGACAACTAGGAGTATAGGGGATTATAGCTTCAAAGGTGGTTATAAGGATATTGAAGTCATAAGGTATGTCACTTTTAGAGTATTGGCTCTTTGCATAGTCCGTGATTTGTGGTTGGTATCCAGGAAGCAGGAGGGCAGTATGGGAGGGGGTTGGCAGGGCATCCGACAACTAGGAGTATAGGGGATTATAGCTTCAAAGGTGGCTATAAGGATATTGAAGTCATAAGGTATGTCACTTTTAGAGTATAGAGGCCTTGTTTGGTTTTATCGATTGCCAAACAAAGGATTGGGACAGATGACCTTTCCCGTAAATATGGCGTATCGCTGTCCATTCAACAAGATACTGTAATACCTTCTGATAATGGTTCATTTTAATTAATGGGACAATGTGAAGTGATTGGTAATAGTAACACTTCTACTGAATGCATTTGAGCAATCCGCCATATTCACGGTATTATACGTCACATGCAGGGCCTCTATTGACTCTTTGCATAGTTCGTGATTTGTAGGCAAAGGTATGGTGTGGAGAGTGAATTTATTGTTTAAACGTGTCCATGTTGCTCTAGTGGAATGTTTCAAAATTTATGGGCAAATAATTGAGGCTGCGTCTAGCTGTGTTTGCGCCGAACTGTGCAAAAAAAATATATATAAAAATGTGCAAAATAATTTAGAAAGAGTTGTGTGTCAAAGTAATGAATGTTTGCAGAAGTAGGCGCACCAAAATGATAGGTCTATTCAATACATTACTTCAGCTGGGCTCCGACGGTTCATCCAAAATAAGGTGACGGTAACTACTAACAGTGTTCCTGCTAAGGATTTTGACTTTGCGCCAGAGCAACATAAAAGAAAAAATACATCTCGCCTTTGCCAATTTTGGAAAGATCACCTCAAAAATTAGAGTAATTTTGAATATGATCAGAATAAAACTGAAATAAATGAACTTTGTGTATAACAAAAATCCTATTTTTGACTTTTTGTTTGGGAATCTCTTGCGCCAATTTTTTAAGCTTCTGCGCCAATTTCGCGACATACGGCCTTAGTGGGAACACTGAACCTACTACTAACCATTCTAAGCACTTGATTGGCCCATGTCCTGACAGCACTTGTTTTGAACGTCAAACACATGACATGCCTGTCGTATTGGTGATTGCGCAAATTATTTGCAATGCATAGTTTCACGCAGTAGGTCATGCAGATCGAGGTAATCATTGCCATTTTGACAACCTCTTCACCAAAACCTTCCACTTACAAATGATTGCCATATAGTCAGATAGGGCGAGTGAGAAAACAAGGTGAGTATAGACTACTGGTCAGAATTTTTGCTAATTATGATAAGCGGTTACCTGGGAGGGTGGGCAGTCTGAGCCATACTGTGAAGCGCTGACATCGAGGGTACCGTATACATAACTTGAAACCAATGTATTTTCTTCAGTTTCACCCACTTTTAATGTTTACATTCAAATTTTAGATACAATATTGATAAACACAAACAAAATACAGTCGACGCTGCTTAATCAAGGGATTTTGGTTTAATTTATGGATTCAGTCAGGGAACCGTTTCTTTACGTGCAAAATAAACCTGTTAATCGGGACATTCCTGATATTTTTTGGCAAACTGCAGTACTTTCATGACAATTTCCTAAACTTATGATGATAAAGTTAATTTTATGCAAGTAAATTGCAAATACGGGACAAAAATCTAAAACCACAATCCCAAATTTTGTTGAAAATCTCAGCAAAAATCTCAATCTATTCAAGAGGTCTTTAAAATTCTTTCACCGTGTTCACTTTTTGCCAGCTCATGAATTTAGTATTTTAGAGTGAAAACATCTCATGTATGGCGATTTTTGTACTTTGCTTAATCGGAACAAGTTGTTAATTGGGATATTTTTGCTACTGCGGAGGTGTCCCAATTAAGCGGCGTCAACTGTACCAAAATAAGTCCTGTAAAACAGAATGAAATGGGATGGTAAACAAATTTACCTTAATATGGAGTAGTTCTAAGGAAAAAAAATGTTTGAAAATGTACTTGTATATTTCACTTATTTGAATTTTTGTAAAAGTGCATGTGGAAAGCAGGGGGCTGGTGCAGAGTCTCTGTATCTTTCTCCAGCCAACAGACCCAAGTACAGTGGAACCTCGTTTACACAAAATCTGTTAGCACAAAAACCCTGATAACACAAAATGTTTGTTTGGTCCCTAGTATTGATCTTCTATGTGAATTCAATTACATGATACAAAATCCTGATAACACAAAATAAAATCCTTGGCCCCAGGGATTTTGTGTTAACTAGGTTCCACTGTACACTGAATAATAAATTTCTTTTAAAAAAATTATAAAAATCAAAAATCTATAAGACATGAAAGAAACACTCACGTTGTGTTGAGAAGGGCCACCAAATGATAAATCGATTCAATACATAATTTCACTGGTTTAAATTGTCAATAAGGTACAAGATTCTGTTTCTTTGCCATAAAAATGTCCAAAAATAACTTTATTTTATTTGATTCTGTTTCCAGCCATGCAGCTACAGAACCAGTTATTGCTGAACCAGAGATCATCGGAGGTCTTCCAGTCAATGGCTTTTGTGGTTTCCTACTTATGTTCACCCATGGACTATCAAAATCCTTAGATGAAGCTACCAGCACAAGTCAAGTCAATATAGACCTGGCGTACAGAGTTGCAGCAGAGTTCCAAGTCCAGTCAACATTGAGTGGAGTCGCTCAACAAGTAGTGGACAAAGTTGTACGCAATCACCATGATGCCTATCTCAGCGGTTCAAACCGCGCACAATATTGTCAAAAGCGAGATGATATGACATTACTAGTACGCAATTTTGATTACCCATTAGGAACCTCGATGAGTCAAACATCTTCATATAATCAATCAGTACCGTACAGTCCATCGCAGAGAACTGAAACAAGTCTATCATTGGTTATCCCACATAATAGGACTCCGCCTACTTTAGCGCATTCAATCTCAAAAACACCTGTCATCACAGGAGTTCCAAGTACAACTCCAGGCTTCACAGTATCCAAACCATTTAATGAACCCTTATTCGTCAATGTAGACCCTAACCAAGTCCCTCAGTCCCCTCCATCATCGCATACAAGTACCATCGAATCTCAACCCAGCAGTGGAACTTCAACACCGCAAAAATATGACACTCAACAAACAAATAGTACCGGAACGCAAGACTCTAGCAATAGTGACACCCAGAGTAGTCCGTTTTTATTTCAGCGTCAGGCGGAGCCAGGGCGTCAAGCTGAGACTGATGAACATGGTTTTATAGAATCGTATGTGGATTTTACTGAGTTTATGAAGGCATATAATGCAGCGGTCAATGAAGTGCATTATTCACAATGAAATAGGGTAATGTAAAATGCTTTAAGAAGAAAACAAATCATAAGGTGAGAAATCCATAACATCCATTTTGCTTTATGGTGAAAATTAGTTTTGGGCCTAAGTAGACAATATTAACTGAGCACCAGGTCATTAGGTCAAAAATAATTAATTGTTGTGTTGCCCTCAAGTGGGATTTCTGACAAATGAGTCGGTCGGTCGAAAAATATTTTTTTTTAAATAATTTTTTTTTAAAGCACCTAAAGTACCAAATTTGGGTGCATTTTCCACTGTTTTCAAAATATTTTACACCCAATCTGAGCAAAATTGGGTTTTTTCCCGACCCTAATATTTTTTTTTAAATTTTTGAATAGGGTCGGTCGATGAGGGCAACATAACAATTTATTTTTTTTGGCCTTACTGAAAATAACAGGTGTTTGTTTTGGGCCAAGGCACTTTTCTGAGGGAGCGTACTTCCCGAAGAAAAGTTCAGAGGTACAAAACAAACACCAAGAATTTTAAACAATGACCGAATTAAAAGATGGTGCAAAGTTATTATTGTCAAAACAACTGTAATTTCATCTTTAAGATTCTTACCGAAAATCATAGTTTCAATTAGTTTATTACTTTGCCATCTGCTAAAAACATCGGTTAGTCCAGAAACTGCTTCCGCATTATGTTTTGTCAAGTGTGACCTCCACAACATTATTGCATGCAGTTTAAAGCATACGCGCTATTATCGAGAACACTGTGTACACACAGGTCATTATCAGAAGTCATTGTTACTTGATAATGACCAGGCAGTTGTTTGCGTAAAAGTAGAATTAATCTTATTGAATCGTATCGCGCTATTACGCAGGTTATTAATTTATTGTAATTGCTGGATTTATAATAACTATTGCCATATAGTAGCTACATGACCAGGCAGTTGTTTGCGTAAAAGTAGAAATAATCTTATTGGATTGGATCGCGCTATTACACAGGTTATTAATTTATTGTAATTGCTGGATTTATGCTCTTGCCATATAGTAGCTACAAATTGTCATGTGAGTGCAAAAAAGTCGTATCTGCAATGGCTGCCCCAAATTATTTTTCAACTTGTCACAAGAATGTGAAAAATCTCTCAAAATTCCACTGTCTTATGTCAGTGGTTCAATCCAAATTAATGACAAAAGGCAGCTATTGCAGATACGCCTTTCTTGCACTCACATGACGAAATATAGTTTTGTCAAAACATGTCCACAAGCAGATGTATCAGTTGGGTCAAGAAAATTAACAGAGTTGCAAGATTGTCCAAGTTAAAATGAATTCAACTTGTAAATCATAAAAGCTGTAAAAGAATAACTTCCTTGCTGTCAGTCTTAAAACAGAAAAGTATAATATAAATAATCAGGGCTCTATTTCATAAAGATTTAAGAATATTCCTATGTTGGTCTGTAGAATATTATCGTTTATAAATCCACAAATATTTGAGACTTTGAGAACAATGAGTTCCATTTCCTAAAGCAACTTTGGATGAGAAATGTTAAATTATTATCAGTTGATGTACTTCCCATTCTAAAGTTGTTAAGAAAATGTAAAACAAAACAGAAAAGTTCTTATCTTTATTGAAAATGTCTTAAATTTAGATCTGATCTTAATTTGAATATAATAGATCAAATTACCACAACTTCATCTACACAGGACAAAGGCAGAAATGTTTAAATCATTCAAATAAATACGTTGTAAGTTGGGAACCTTAATCAATTTCAAGTTGAACATGTTCAAAATTTTCTTGTTCTGAGCAACTTCAGAATTTTTTTATTTATGAGTATTCCTAAATAGCTTTATGAAATAGAGCTCAGATAACAAAATAATGAAGCAGTCAAATTTAATGTGACAGTGTGTGTAAAACCAACTCATTTTGATCATATACTCAGATAGAAAGATGAAATTAAGTCCTAACTAAAGCAATTTACAAAAGGGAAATGGTGCTCGCCAGTATTTTGTTGTCACTCAAGGAGCAGAGTTGCTGTACCTCAGGATTTGTTCGAAAAATTGGTCCCAGATCTGGGCTGATTGTAAATCTGAACTAAATGTATGAATAGTGTGTGCATATTGTTTAATGCGCAAACAGTGTCTTGTTGTCTACTGCAACTTGCTCTGAGGTAGGTATGGCAAAATCGCATGTGAGTGCAAGAAAGTCGTATCTACAATGGCTACCCTAAGTTATATTATTTTATGCCTTGTCACAACATGTGAAAATTCCTCAAAAATTCCGTCTTATGTCAGTGGTTCTTGAAATGGTTCTTCAGGTGACGGTGGCAGCTATTGCAGATACGACTTTCTTGCACTCACATGACAAAATATCCCACTTATCTGTCTGGAGGTGTGTCATGTGCAGTCGTAAAATGCCAGAGGTCCAATAACTCACCCCCCATGAGCGACAATCCAAGATGGCCACCATCTAGTCAAATCAAACATGGTGGCAAGCACCGATTCCCATTTTAATTTCTTTGGTCTTATCTGATCAGATCAAATTTGTAATTATGATTGGTACTTCATTTACATCTAATTTAGCAAGCCCTTGATTTTGGAAAGGGACAAACCTGAGATCGTAGTGGATGACATTTTTAGTTATCTCCTGTTTGTTCATGCAATACAAGAAAATATTAATGGTTTTGGTTCGTATCACACGAGGCTGAAAGCTGAGTGTGATACGTGCCCAAACCATTAATATTTTTCGAACTGCATAAGAACAAACGGGGTAACGAATTTATCACTCAGTATATGTGAATCGGCCTAATGAAGTGATGATATTGTGTCGGTCAACATGGGTGGGAATCAAGATCATCGTAAGTCTAAAAGTGTATCTCTTGTGTATGCTTTGTAAGTTATTCCCTAATTGTCCATGGAGTCACAGATTTAAAAAATCGTCCAGTGTAATGAGACTGAGAGACTCCTATAACCAGGAGTCCTGGTCTAATTGAACAACACTGAATAACTTCGCAATCAATGATTTATTGATCGCACATGTACAAGTACGTTCTACACAATTGAATAGTAGCTAGGACACTCAGTCACACGGACCCTGTATTTCATTACACCGCATAATTTTTTGTATGGACACTGTTCAACCCATGTCGGAGCTGAATTCATCGCAGGACTTACATCAAAATGAATACATCCCAGGACTTACATCAAAATGGTTTAGTTGTTAACAAGATTTTAGCATACTGTAACACATGCTTTTGTGCAACTTTGGCAGCAAAATATGACTCAGGACCATTTGCACCATATGATACAGGAGCATATGTGATTTATAAATAGTATCAATTTAAGTATATGCTCCAGAAGCATGTTTGACGTGGAAACATTCTTCAGAAGTGTGTGTGTGTGTCAAAAATTCTCCTGGGGCATTGTAAGTCTGTTATGCTCTTGTATGCTCTTGTGTCGAGGGTTGAGAGCCAGAAGGCCGAATCTGCAAGAAGAAAAAAGAGGCAAAAGGTCATATTTGCTTGTGCAACAAAGGTGCAAATACAGCCTTGTGGTTCTTTTTTCTTCCTGCAGATACGGCCTTGTGGCTCTCAACCCTCAATACAGTGGAACCTCTTTAACACGAAATCGCTTAACCCAAAAACCCTGATAACACAAACTAAATTTTTAGGTCCCTTGCACTGAATTGTATGTAATTAATAATGGATAATGGATAACACAAAGTCCTGATAACACAAACTAAAATGTGTGGCCCTACAGATTTCGTGTTAAAGAGGTTCCACTGTATATTGATCATGTTTTTATGACCATATGGTCCTGGTACATTTATTGGGTCAAAATATTCACAAATACACAAAAAACATATTCACTACTTTACTGTATGATGCCCTCACTTTTGCAGTCACCATGTTGTTAGGGGCGCACCATTAGATTTCCAGAGGGGAGAAGAAAAAAAATTCCCCCTGAACATGGAATAGGGAAAAAAACAGTAATTTCTAAGGGAAAAAATTTGCCCCTGAACGGGACGCGAAAAAAAAAAGTCAACACCGAACCCAACTTCCTGCTCCCCCCTGGAAATCTAATGGTGCACCCATTAAGGTTCCGGGGAAAAAATGACAGAGAAGCATTTGGCAGTGTATTTGATATCACATCAGTATTGTATTAAAACACAGAGGAGTTTTTTTACCATTGAATCACAGATTGTGTACTGAAACCAACCAATTTCATGTTATTCAGATATATATGCCTTATTAGCAAAATACAACTACGCTCTATAATGAATACACTCTTGTATGGATCATTAATTTTACAAAATAAATTTTACAATACAAATATGACTTTTTCAGAATTATTTGTGTGTTTATCTTTTGGGATTATGTTCTATAATAATAAAGTGCATTCACAGATATAGAAATGATTGAATAGTCATTCTATTGAATATTCATCTGTTTTATCTTCCTGTAGACCTGCATATTGGAGGGGTAAATTAAAATTAGAATAGGGAAGGGTAAAAAGACATTTCTTTTTAACCTTTGTGCTGAAGGTTGGGTTACGGATAGCCACTGCAACCAGTGGCGTAGCCAGACTTTTTGGTCAGGGGTCGGGGAAGACATTTCGTCCCGATTTTCCCCGGCTTTCTTTACACGATTTTCTGTTTTCTCTATGTTTCCTGTCTAGCAGTCTTGCAGCTCCTCTCTCATTTTTCTTGTCCTTCCCGATTTTT
>JXSR01S001300.1:41138-51665 GCA_000969725.1 Ophiothrix spiculata
AAAAAAGAAAGAAAGAAAGTATAAACAGAACAGAGCAAATTATATATTTATTTGTCATAATCTTTCACTTAAGTTCAAACACAAACATTTGCCACTACCATGTGTCCCATGAAAAAAAAAAAACCTTACAATCTTTGCATGGATTTTGTTTTTAAAGGAACTTGGTCTGATTTTTCAAAATTTAGTTTTCAAAGTCATATGACAAATGACCACTCAAGAGGTCTAAATTTCGAATTTCAGCTAAATCAGTCATACCATTTTGATTTTATGGGCAATTTCGTATTTCAGAGCCACCTATAAATTAATTATGGTTACCATAATATTAGACACGTTTTCATATATATCTCCAAAAAGGAACATAACTCAGTCATGAAATTTCACAAATATGAGCAAAATTTAGAAAGGCAATCAGACCATGCTGAATTAATGGGAATTCAAAAATTGTGTAAACACGCATTAGTTTTTGTGAATGGGTAAACAGTAGCGTTCACACTATAGTCTAAAAGAAGAGAATACATTTTCGAGGTTGTGATCGTTTGCATCAGCACAATACTATAAGATTTTGTTTAGAAATGGTTTTGAGTAAAAACAGCCTAAAATGAAGGAATGTGATAATCTAAAAGCATTTTCAAGTGTATTTTATCAAAATCCTGTTTTGTCATAGGAAAATGGGTAAAAGCACTATATATATATGCTTTCCTAAACTAATACATGTGGAATTAAATTCTGGATCCCGAATGTAATTGAACAGATGGACATAACAGATAAGTAAGCATATTTTAGCCAAATCGTTTGGAGGGTATTAATATCTACCCCCCCCAAAAAAAAAAAAAACCAAAACCAAAAAACAAACAAACAAACAAACAATAAGCTAAAAAAAATCAGAAGTCATGGGTGACAGGGGCATTCCATTTTTAACACTTTATACAGTGGAACCTCATTAACACAAAATCACTGGGGACAATAATTTTAGTTTGTGTTATCAGGATTTCGTGTTATCCAACTGAATTCGGGACCAAACAACCATTTTGTGTTATCAGGGTTCTGTGTTAACAGATTTTGTGTAACAAGGTTCCAATGTAGTATTCCTTTAAGACTTTTGATTATGTGTTCGGCTCATTCCAGTCAAAATAATCAAAATAAAACTTTTTTTGACAGGAATGAGCCTTGACTTAAGCAAAAAAATCAGCTTTTTTATTCGACCACATAAGCAGGGTTTTCAGTCATACGTTTGTTACTTGGTACGTGAAAAGTATTTTCTGATCAGAAATTGTACATTTTTTCTATCTGTGCATGAATGAGCACATGTCTTAAGTCAAAATGTGCTAAGCATTACCAAAAAGGTATACAAATGTTTACCAAACAAAACATTGCATTCAATCCTGACGATAGAATTTCCTACCACTTTTATGAAATATTTGTAAATATGTAATCCATCATTGGTGAAAAGCACAATAACAAATTTGCTAATATGTCTTAGAATTTTTACTTTGAAGTCATTTGGAGCAAAAACCATTTCCGTGGGCGCGATGTCACAAACGAACGTTACATGAACCTTGTTCAGTATTTGGCAATTAATTCAATCTTAACCACTTACATGTCTTGATCCCACCAGTGAGCACCATTATCAACGACAAACTCGTGGATATATTGTTTATGCTAGGTTCTGCAGCTATTTAAAAGTGATTTTTTCAAATTTTTAGTCACAAACGTTAAACGTTACTCAACAACAAACTCGTGGATATATTGTTTATGCTAGGTTCTGCAGCTATTTAAAAGTGATTTTTTCAAATTTTCAGTCACAAACGTTAAACGTTACTTTGGAATCGCCCGTTCATGAATTAAACATACAAACAAATTATAGATAGTCCATGAAATATTCACATCAATCAGAAATCTAGTTATGCTTCAGGAAATGATTCCAACAATCACCGGGCCACATTTTTGATGAGTATTAATACCTATCAGTGGCGTAGCCAGCACAGGGCAAGGGGGGAGGGGCAGACTGCCACCCCTGACAAAAAAATAGAGCGGGAAATTGGGATAGCAAGCGGGAAAAATCGGGAAGGACAAGAAAAATGAGAGAGCAGCTGCTAGACAGGAAACATGGGGAAAAGCAGACAATTGTGTCAGAGATGTACAGGAAATGTTTGAAACCTTTCTTTTTTTTTTTTTGCTTGTCAGTTTTTAAAATTGACTTGATTTTATTTTAGTGAACGAAAATGGATTTTTTGCTGGGAAAAATTGGGAAGAAATGTGCCAATGCTGGGGGAAAATCGGGACGAAATGTCTGCCCTCCCTGACCAAAAAGTCTGGCTACGCCACTGATACCTACATACATACATCACTATCATTAGTACTAACAAGCAAATGCAATTTGTGCTTAATGCTTAATAACTGAACATCAAAAATTTTCAAAATGACTTGTATAAATCTGTACACAATTAATCGATAAAGTGTAATGTCTAAATTGAACTAAGTTCATATTATGGACAACCTAATACATGCTTTGATCATATCTGACAAATATTTTATGCAAAGATTGTAAGGTTTTTCTCCAGGCCATACAGTACAATGGCAATTTTACATAATCTGAAAACATAACACATAGGGTCAATTCATAGTCGGCCTCCAAACAACATTTTGTTGTGACGTCAAACTATGGGCGGCCACATGTGTCATAAAGGTGTCAACAAGAGCCTAAAAAATTGATAAGGCTGTCTATTACAATGAAAATGGTGTCTAAAATACCTAAAAAGGTGTGTAAAACCCATAAAGCCTTTGTTCTAGGGATTGATTAAAACCCATAATAGTGTCTAAACCCAAAATTGATATGTAACCCAAAGCAGCGTGTGGAATCAAGAATGGTGTCCAAAACCAACAACATCTATAACCGCCCACAGTTTGATGTCACAACAAAATGTTTGAAAGTGAAAATTTTGTTTGGAGGCCAAATATGAATTGACCAATACTTTGGAAAAATATACAACATTTGAAATCTTTTTGTATCGCATATACCCAAAATAAACCATCATATTTGTGTGGTTAGACCTTAAATTTATTTCAATGTTTTTGAAAATTGCAAAAAAAAGGGTAACAAGTTTTTGGTACATTTTGAAATACAGAATCATGATGCATTTTTCAAATGTAAAAATGAACTTTATGATGGTTTATTAAGATTTTTTTTTTGCAAACCTACATTGCTGATTCCCAGGTTGACTCCATAACAGTAACTAGTATGGCATTATCATACTGGAGGACATTGTCTTCATTTACCCTAATGTTAAAGGGGCATTGGACAAGTTCAGCATCATCCCCAAACATTTTGAGATTTTTGCATCCTTTGAAGTATTAGTGGCAATAATGACAGCATGCAAAGTTTCATTGTCAAATTCAAACCCTATATGGTGGCATTTCATGAGGTGGGTCAAAAATGAGTTACATGGTCAAAATGATATGATGTTAATATTATTGATCTCTTTCAATTCAAGTAACTTTTTTTGCCAAATATCTCTTTTGTTTTGGCAAGATGATCTTATTAATGGTTAATTACTCAATAGACGGCAATGCAAACTGTAATTTTGAAACACGTTTTTCTCAAAATTGCCTGTTTTTACTAAAACAAGTCATAAATTGGAATGATTAATGGTAAACAGTTCATTTTTTCAGGGTATGTTCTAAATACTTTGATTAGTTACTTTGATGCATTAAACTTGAAACAGAACCCTTAGGGTCTTGGTGTTAATGACCTTCAATTAATAAGAGGGGGCTATACAAGGGGAGAAAAATAGTGATGTTTCAAATCATTCTGGCCAACTTTTATTTGATGCAGCTTGATCCCCTGAACATTTTGACACCAAATTTGTCAAAATCGGACAAAAAATGAGAAGGTACTGCCCAAAAAACTGATTTGAGGGGGTGGATGGGTCTGAAGAGGGTCTAAAATGATAAATTTGCCAATTACTGTAATTATATACCAAATTTTTGCCATGTTGGTGACTATTTATATGTATTTGAGGTCACAGAATCTATTTGTATATGTTCCAGCAGTGTCAAACCTTCCGAAATGGTGATTTCCTCAATTTGGCTATCTACCGCATCCTTAGGCACCGCATCCTTAGGCACCACCACCCTTGTACTGTCAAGTTCAAACCATTGTTTCTCTTAAATTATGTAACCCATGAAAACCAAATTAATACCACAAATAGCAGAAAGTGTAAGCTTTCAAATGAGACATTAAACAAGTCCATAGGCCAAGGAATAGTGAATTTACATCAAATTAAGTTCGAGAACCCATGAAAAAATGTAACAACACCACCTTTTCAGCATACCCACCTAATGAAATGCCACCATATATCAAAATGTTTAGACATTCTCGTATGTTTAATTATCGTTGTCGACAACGATAAATACTGCCCTCTATAGTTGAATTTCTAGAATTGGCCTTTTCAGGAGATCTAATAAAAATTTCAAATTTCTTTTGATTTTTCTGCAATCTATGATGTTAAAGGAGTGTTTTACTAACAAATCTTTGGCTCTTTCTCATTGTATAGCATAAGCCTAGTATAGCATCAATAAATACGTTTACAGAATATAGCCTCATACCCAAAATCAACAAACAAAATAGAATTCAAATTTTAACTTTTTTGAAGGTTTTGATCAAAATTTTCTGGTAATTGACTATTATTTTCTAACATAGGAAGTGTAAATCATCCACAAACAAAATTTCAAAATTTTGTCCAATGCCCCTTTAATGGAAGAATTATGCTTGCCTACAAAAGCAGACCTAAATGTCTACAGGTCCGTGTTACTAAAAGATGGACTAAATATACTTAGAGAATAAAAGATTAAGAATTAGTGCTCTGCCTGTCATCTATTATCTCATAATGGACGGGCGTACATTATTTTGAGCAATGGGCATCCCACTATAATTGTACAAAATAATAATTATTTTTTTTAACAAATCATTTGGTTAAACCTATATGTTCCCTATTTCATATCGAGGGTTGAGAGACACAATGCTGTATTTGCAAAGGCATCAATCCCTAGAACAAAGGTTATAAGATCTGATGCTGCTTAGGCCAAATTAAATTAATAGTTTGTCTCAAAGCTCTCCAACTCTTGAAAAACTAATGCGAAATGCGGTTTTATTTGTTATTTTTTTGTTTAGACTTCCTGAACACTATTTAACTAACTTGATTGGCGAAATTGAGCGTCAAAAATAATCGGCAACACGCCATAACGATTGCTGCGATTATTTTTGAAGCCGTAAACACAAATATTTTGCCTCCGATTTCGAGTTGTTTTTCACAGAAAAAATAAAACTGGTAATTTTTTTCCCCCAGCATTTTGAGGGAAACTAACGTGCACGATAAAACAAATGAGACAATCTATTAATTTAATTTGGCCTTATAAGATTAATTGGATCTATTAGAGCACTTGAAAACTCCAGCTTCACACGCACCCTAAGTAAGTTAAACCTTAGCGTCAATATCCTGAAGAGGACTTTGCTGAGTAAAGATGTAGATGTGGATGTGAATAGGACCATTCATCTGAAAAGACCAATTACGTCTTAAAATCTTCTGTTCTCGGGATTGTTGCAAATGCAAATACGGCCTTGTGGCTCTCAACCCTAGATATGTCTCCACTAGGTCACATTATATAAGCTCAAACCATAGTTCTTATGAGCTATCAAATATTTGGTGCAACAAGTCTTTGTTATTACATTAATTCCAATGCATCTTCTAATCAATAATGGATGCTTTGTGTTGTAAATCACCTAACATTTGACATCAAGCAAAATTTTGTGGAATATTGACTTTTCATCATCAAGCCTCCGTTATTTATAGAAAATACATTGGAACTATATATCAGATTATAAGGTAACAAAGACTTGTTGCACCAAATATTTGATAGCTCATAAGAACTATGGTTTGACCCTTACACTGTAGGTAACATGTAGGTTTCACTGTGTGATGGTTTTTCCCAGATTACATAAATAACATTTGAACATGTCAAGGGCAGCATAAAAACCAAAGGAAAAGGCTAACTTTGGTACAGTATCCGGTAAATTTTATTTAAAAAAGCAGCAACTTTTAAGAACCGGAAATGGTTTTCATACTGCCCTTGGATGATTAAATAACACTTAAACAAAAAAGGTTTCATTTAGAGCTGCTATACAAGGTGTAAAATTACTTCACAGAATTTCGTAATCATTAATTAACAATGATTTCTGTTGATTGTGACTTATTGGACAACAAGAATTAAATGAGAAGAATGATTACAGTGATTTGAGCCATGCAATAGTTTTCACTATTGCTCGGCATGAAACAAACCTGTGTGATATCATGATATAAAACAAATATTGAATGCCCATGCACGTGCAGTAAAAAAATATATCCTTCGGTCAAATTTGGACTGATCCATTTCACTCGGCTACGCCTCTTTATATAGAAAAGTCCAAATTTGACCTCATGATATATTTTGTATTATATCATGATTACAGTGATTTGAGCCGTGCAATAGTTTGTACTATTGCACGATGAAATAAATCTGTGTGATATCATGATATAAAACAAATATTGAATGCCTATGCACGTGCAATAGTACAAAATATATCATTCGGTCAAATTTGGACTGATCCATTTCACTCGGCTACGCCTCGTGAAATAGAAAAGTCCAAATTTGACCTCATGATATATTTTGTACTATTGCACTCTCAGGCATTAAATATTTGTATACTATTGCACTCTCAGGCATTCAATATTTGTATATTAAATACAGGAATGCAACATTGACCAAATCTTTGTCATGATGTTTCTCTTCCACGGCCTAAAGGAAGTATATTGCCCTACAATAATAATTATAATTGCCATTTAACTTGACAGCCATTTTGGCAGCCATATTGGATTTTTGATATGAAAAACAGCAAATTGGTTAATTTTGATACCATTGTATTTGGTAACCACAGAAACCTAGATATTTACACCACGTTTGTAGTCATTGGTACCCTACAAGTCAAATTTTGACTTGTAATATGTTGTGGATGTCATTTAGGTGGCAATCTCAAAATGCTCGATTTTTGAATCATTCAGATCTTAAATCTATGGGCCTCAAAGGTTAAGAATCAGTCAAGAACAATTGTGTGGACTCCCATTTTTTGTTTTTTTCATTTTTCATCCAGACTATTTCTTCAATTGTTGCAGCTTTTGCTCATCTTTGAGCAAAATAGCTATTAACAGATGAAGTTCTTGGCTCTTCTACTTTATTTGAAAAACACCCATCGTGTTTGGTGACCCCAGAAACCTAACAATTGAAATTAATTGTCATTGGTACTCCACAAGTCAAATTATGACTTGTAATAATTTGTGGATGTCCTTTTGGTGGCCATCTTTGAATTCTCAAAATGCTTTAGAGTACGATTTTTGCATCTTTCAGATCTTGAATCTAAGGGTCTCAAAGATAAAAAATCAGTCAAGAACAATTGCAGACTCCTTCTTTGATCAGGCCTAAACTCAGGGTTTTGCCCCTAGACTAGTTTTAGCATAACATTTTGTAACAATGTTGACCATCACAAAGAGTGAGACTGCTCTAGCATGCCAATTGGTTTACATTGAATTGCACTGAACAACTTCAACCGACCTTGTATTCCCTATATCTTTAAGCTTCTCCATATTTTTTATCTTTCACCTCTTCTCCACTTTTTCCTATAAATTTAAGCTGTTCATCATATTTCTTTTAAAAAACTTCTTTAACTTCATAGGGAAATGTAGGGGAAGCTTAAAAAGTATAGGAAATAAAGGGTCATTTGAAGCCTAGGAATTATGAATGGGGGATCACTTGTGCCAGATATGCTAAGCTGCTATCTTTTAAGAAGGAACAATAACCAACACTCACTTCAGCTAAACCATTAACGCTTACAATCTACTGAGTTTGAGTGACATATGCTATTGTTGCTTCCTGTTCACCCTCATCAGTACTCGGATTTTCTGTGATATAAGCAACCGTCGTGGCTTCCCCTTCTCCGACAGGATGTGCTGCTTCCGTCACATACGTCACCGTTTCCTCACCGGTATCCGACGTGGTATGCTGAGCGACATAAGTCACCACACCCTCTTGCCCGGGCTCGCCTTGCGTGACGTACGCAACCGTAGGCTCCTGTCCATCTTCGCCGTTTGGATTTTGTGTGACGTATGTCACGGTACCCTCTTGTCCCGGCGCGGTGGCAAATACTCTGTTAGCGCTGTCGAACTGCAGAAGGAAATCAACAGCACTAAGCATCTCTTGGTGAGGATGATCACCTTGCTTGATGATCAAAGTCGTTGGAATGACTTGCTCCTGTTGCTCACCTTGTTCTTCTTCCTTCGCAGACTCGCCAGATTCTACTTTCTGTACTACCTGTACTTCAAAATGTTCCTTTTCGTGCTTTTTACAAGCATGATGGGATGAGAAAGTCATCTCGCAATGAGGACATTTAAAGATGGTTCCTGCACCGTGAGTTTTCATGTGGAGTTTGACGTATTCCTTGCGGTTACTTCTGTAACTACACAATGTACATTTGAATGGCTTCTCGCCTGTATGAAGCAAAAGATGCTTTCTGATATCGCCACGCTCTTTGAAAGTTCTCCCGCAAGTTTTGCACACATGAGGGCGCTCTCCAGTGTGACTTTTCTCGTGGCGCCTCATACTCTCGATACGACGGAATCCCTCGCCGCAATGTTGGCATTTGTAAGGCAATTCCCCTGAGTGGATCATTTCATGATTTTGCAACTTTCGTTTTTCCTGGAATCGCTGTCCGCAGATATTACACAAGTGCTGCTTGGGGTTTGTGTGGATCTTGATGTGTCTCCAGAGGCCGCTTCGAACTTTGAAAGCAGCTTCACAAAAAGTACACTTGAACGGTCTATCGGTGCTATGTGACATACTGTGCTGTTGCAAAACCCGACTTTGCTTGAAAGTTTTACTGCAATCGGCGCACTTGTAAGGGTGACTGATCGGTTCTTTATCCCCCGTATGTTTGATCATATGCTTCAGAAAGGGCCTCACATTAGCAAATTCAACATCTGGACATTCTTTACATTTAAACGGCAACAAGTCCTTAGCATCCTCAGCCATCCAGGATTTCACTTGTGGATCCAATCCCATCAGAGCATACATGGTACGATTATATTTCTCCCTACCATCTAGAAACATATACCCATCATCAGCTGTATCACACAAGGTTGCCAGTTCAACAGATGCCGGAGCATTGGAAGGAGCTCTCTCACCCTTTTTCTTCCTTTCTTTCAAAGGTTTCTTTGGACGACCTGGTTTACGATCTCTAGGATACAGTACTGGCATTGCATCTTCTTCTTCCTGTTGATTATCATCAACTTGAATATTCATATCTTCAAGAGCTGTATTTTCAGCTTCAACACCAGCTTCAGTGTCTACTCCTTCCCCAGCTTCTTCCATTTTGAGCTTGGCATATTCCATTTCTTGTGAACCTTTATCATCATTATCTCCTGATGCTCCTACATTAGTAGGATTTTCCACGGGGTATTCGCAAAGTTCTAACTGCCCGTCGTCGCATTCATTTTCTTTATCAGATTTGTCCAGCATCTCGCCATCGGCCAATGATTCCAATACGTCCATGGCACTTTCCGAATGTTTGCGCTTCTTTGCCGATCTAGTCGGTGTCTTTGGTTCTGGAGATAGTTTCCGTTTCTCCGTAACTGCTCCATCTTTTGTCACGCTACCATCATTCTGGTTTACATCTTTAGACAGAGGTTTCGGGGGTGACACACTATTTCCACAAATTGCGCATGTTTTTGATGACAATTCTTTGTTTCCTGACATGAGCTCGATAATTTCTCTCTTAACTTTGAACAGCTGTTTGGCACCGCATGTTCGACAAAATCGCAGAGTGGTAGGCGCAAAATTTGGTCTTTTCTTTGCTGGTTCTTCTGTCTCCATTTCTGTTGGTGTATCACCTTTTGCTTTTCGAGTCTGAAAAAAAACATGCAAGGTGATCAGAGAATCATTTTACAATGCACTGAATGATATATCATAGTAAAGTAGAGGTTCTTGTACAAATCCAGTAAAGTCAAAATAAAAAAAGTAGGCTGATTCCAAAAAAAATGAAACTTTTTTTGAGTTCAAGCAAAAATTAGCTTTTTTTATTTGACCATATAGGCAGGTTTTTCAGTCATACATTTCTTACTTGGTACATGAGAAGTATTTCCTAAACAGCAACTGTGAAGTTTGTCTGTCCGTGCATGAATGAGCATACTTTTTATTCAAAAATATCATATATTTAATCAAAACATTACACCAAAATGTCACAAACAATGTATTGAAAGAAATCCTATAGAATTCATGAAAGTATTTGTAAATATGTTACCCATCATCTGTATAAAGTGCAATACAAAAATCACTAACACCTCCGAGAATTTTTACTTTGAAGCCATTTAGAGCAAAAAATATTTCTGTGTGATGTCAAAAACATTGCTGAACGTTACATGAAATTTAATCAGAATTTTGGCAATT
>JXSR01S001301.1:45260-63123 GCA_000969725.1 Ophiothrix spiculata
AGGTGTTAAGTCTAGCGTCTAGTATTTCTCATCTGATATTAATCAACAGCATTGACGTTGCACTTGTACATACATATTTTAGGTTTCTTCTGTGACATATTGTTAAGGTCCTTTGCATTTACTAAACTAAATAATAAAACTTGTATTTGTTTTTCTTATTAATTAAATCAACTTATTATCTTTAAGTTCTCAAAATAAAACAAAAGAGAAATACAAATTATAAAACCTCGATCAACATTGACACTTTACAAATAAACTCCGCGTTATAATTTCTTACCCATGATTTCGACACGCCTGCAGATGAATTAAATTAACGTTTTTCTGATAATTTTTGGCACACCAACCAAGTCTCATCAATGTGTAATCAGAATTTATCAAGTTTAACATGTGATACCGATTTGCAAAGAATGGATGATTTTAAAAAAATTCCTCTGAATTCAATTGTTGTAAATTGATCAATTACACGCAGAAATCAATTGCCAGTACAGTGAGTACAGCGGCAGTGGCAATTGTTAATAAAGTATCTAATAACGGGTCAATAATGCTACCGTGTGCCGTCACGATGAATTGAATAGCCCGTGCTCTGGAGCGAATCCTAGTGTTATTGATCCCGGCTACTCACGGTAGGCAGTCATGGTGTTTGTGGTTTTACCCTCAGTGTGTCGTCCAGGAGTTGACACCAAACGAATTCAGAGGAATTTTTTAAAAATCATCCGTTCTTTGCAAATCGGTATCGCGTGTTAAAGAACTTGATACATTCTGACTGCAAATTGAAAAGACTTGGTTGGTATGCCAAAAATTGCCAGAAAAACGTTCATTTAATTCATCTGCAGGCGTGTCGAAATCACGGGTAAGAACTTATGACGCGGAGTTTATATGGGCAGGCCCGTAGCCAGGATTTTTTCTAGGGGGTGCGGATTTCAAAAAATGAACCTTTTGGAAGAAACATTTTCATTTTCGGCGACCTTAAACTAAATTTAGTGGATTTTAGAAAAGTGGATTTGACAAAGTGACAAGCAAAAAATTGTTTTTAGTAGTTTTCCAAGCATTTTGTGTAGTATTTTATCAAAAAACGACCAACATTTACGTGTTTATGGTGTCCTTTTGGGTCGACTAAAAGGACACCAAAAGCACCAAATTTAGGGAATTTGTGTGGTTTTTTTTGTACATTGTCATTTTGTTTGGGGGGAGGGGGTGCGACGCCCCACCGCACCCCCTGGCTACGGGCCTGTATATGGGCATAGATTCTTCTAGTCTGATTGGATAGAGTTAGCCAGTTCAAATGTGCTGTCCGTGCATAACAATGCATTTTGTTATCCGTAGTAAAATATTTTGTTAACTCATTACTTATTCTATTCAATAAATATAGATAATCTCCACTTGAGAAATTGCAATCCTTAACAATCCTTTTGCATTTACACGATAAAAAGCACAACTAAAAACCTCTAGACGTTTTTGCTTTAGCCGAAGACAATAGCCTATCCTATGCTTTGATTGACAGGCCTGTTTTGTGCGGTAAAATTAATTCGATACTTCTTTTGTCATTTACGATTTAGTTTACAAAATCCTTTGTCCTTTAATGAGATAACTTACGACAAACTTGAACAGGCTAAGTGTATCAACTACATAAATATTACTATTTGTCGTTTTCGGCACACATAAATACTTATTGTGCTCAAATGAAAAAGAGGTTTTAATAAACATGGATTTAATTATTCGAAATACTTAACTACATAAGAAATGTTTGTTCAAAGAGAAGAGTTTGACACCTTGCTTTAGAAGTGATTACTTCTTATCAGCAGCGAAGCCAGACTTTTGGGTCAGGCGGGGTAAAGATACATTTCAGTTATGCACATTTCTTCCCGATTTTTCCCGAAAAAAGAACATTTGCGTGGATGCACATTTCCCGATTTCTCGCATGATTTTTGTCAGGGAAGGGTGACATTTTCCCCTTTTGCCCTATGCTGACAATGTCACTGTTACTGACAAATATCCCGCGATTCAGCCCGTCTTAGTCAAAATCTAAATCTCAATATTTGTATTAAACATGACAAAATATCAACAACAACCAAAAACAGGATATCTGTTTGCTATCCCTGGACAAAATCGAGTACAAAAATAGTACAACATTCCTAAGGTGCACATTTGGAACACAATTATAGTACAGTTTTAGTACAAATATAGTACAAATTTGTGTACTATAAATGTACTTAAATTGTACTAGAATGATGTTGCAAATGTGCACCTTAGGAATGTTGTACTATTTTTGTACTCGATTTTGTCAAGGGATATTACTTTCGCACGTAATGTAACCTGATAAGTGTCGTAGATACGGGTTCTCTGCGCGATTATCTTTATCACTAAGTTGTACGCAGTTGACGTCATAACTTAGCCTGACTTTCTCTCTGTTCCCGGCTTCGACGTGGTAATATTGTCGATTACGCAGAGAACCCGTATCTTCGGTACTTATCAGGTTGCACGATGGGACATGCAAAAAGTCGTCTCTTGCGTTTTCTCGTTATCATCCCACGATATCCGCAGGTTACTTGTTATCCCTGAATTCCTGTATATCTTTTATGCAGATTTTCTATCTTAGCCTAGATTGCTTTGCTTTTGTTAAACAAATGAAAGGTCAGAAATAACCCTCGGGTATGATTTATAATCATTGCATGCTGTTTACGATATTTCGACATTATAAGACCTAAAGCAAAAAGCTGACATCTGTCTTTGAAACTATTTAGGATAAACATTACCTAGCTGACATAGTTTACTATGACGTTAATACAATTTCCTTGAAAACAAACACATGATTTTTCTTCAATATCCGTATTCCCACGAAGGATAGTTACTTGTAATACACTGTAATCCCAAGATCGGGCTTTGTGCAAAATATGTACCTTAAACCAACGGAAAGCAGGAAGAAGCATCGGTGCATTAGTATTCTTGGCAGTATTTCTTAAACTTATCATTCTGCGTTAAAAAGTCCACATGTAAGATGATCCAAATGGTTGGAGATGTCTAGACATTTCAAGCAACTTTCAATTACCACATTAAATACATCACCCACGCTGTATGAAAGGCCAGCTTTGAGTTCTTCGATGGGTCACTTTTATGTTTACAGTCTTGATATTAAATATGGAATATCTCGTAATGTACCAATTTTAAAGACGTGTGATTTTTTATCTGTGTAACTTCACTTATAAACTTCAAATCAGCTTTAAAGCTCACTGAAGTGACACGGTGACAATGAGAAACTTGAAGGTACATGTCCAAAGTTGTGCACAGTAATATCAAACAGAGGAAATTGAATTTCCTTTTTTTTTCGTACGTTACCTACTAGAGATGTGAAATTTTACAGGGTGGATGAACACAATGTTAGTGATAATTTCTGATCAATCAATATTTCGTCTGTCATCATTGAGAAGCATACAGCGTCATGACTCTCTATGGCGTGCTTTCCATTTGTGATTGGAGAGTTCTTTGGGGTATCTCAGCCAAAGTACCTAACACAGCCCAATAAAACTCCTTCACCTCGGTGGATTTAGAGCAGGCTCTAATTGAGGGAGGTATCACAAGAAAAAGTAGACATTCTTATGTGGTTTTTCTGAATCAGCTTTTGATGGGGAATCATAAAATTTTGGGGTAAACGGGCCATATCCTGAGAACTTTTGCGTGAGGGCGCTATTTTCAAAATGGCTGCCAAAATACCA
Organism: Ophiothrix spiculata; assembly: GCA_000969725.1. NCBI lineage: Eukaryota > Metazoa > Echinodermata > Ophiuroidea > Amphilepidida > Ophiotrichidae > Ophiothrix > Ophiothrix spiculata. Next base: position 48,971 of record JXSR01S001301.1, read on the forward strand.
TATTTGCATTATAATGGCTTAAAATCAACTTGTAAAACTCAACACCCTGATCTTCCACTTGTCTAATGGTCCACAGGCTTATGTGTTGAGTTAACGCTGTTTGCTTGGGTTTCTTCTGTCAACAATTTAGATAAATCTCTTGATCTTAATATACACCGCCCTGGAAGGTTAATATCTAGAAATGTTTTTCGCGTTGTTTAATTCTATATTTTAGGCAATATTTGTCATAATGAAACCACTTCCGGTTTCAAATACGGAAAATATCGACGGACTGATTTTTCATGTTTTATTTTTTTACGAATAAACTTAAACATTAAATACTGAAAAAATGACTAAATTAAGTTTGCAGAACTTACAAATAAATAATTTACGGATAATATGCTGAAAATATAATGTCACTCTTCAAATGTTGAATTTTATTTTCATTCACTTCACTTCAATCCTTTCGCCATTTTCTAAGTTCTTTATGGAAAAATGAACCTAAAAAATCTCAAAATTTGGTCTGTGCAACATATTTAAGATTGGAAATTCAGATAAAATACGATGTCTGTTTTCAATTCAGACACAAAATAAAATGATGCACAGACTAGTTTTCTTTTAATCTCGGACATTATTTACCATGTGGCCTGACCATGCTGATCGTCCCTTTTCGTCTAGACTCGCTTCTTGTTGTATTATTATTAATAGCATTTTGCAAAACATTTGACCTGGTGTCACGCCTATATTCTTACACAGACTTATGATGATAATATCATCAATATCATGCTAGGAACGAAAGCCTTCTATTTTGAAAATTCTATCTAGTGAAATCCATTAACACCATAATCATGCAATTTCACGCATCCGTAATTAAGCATAGCCTAAACAGGCAAGGGGGGTACACATATTTTTCATTGTATTGCCAAGCGGGCTGTCAGCAAAATACTCAGTCAAGGATTGTATAATCATATTATTAACGGATGCTATTATCTCATATCTCTCATGATATGCCTATCATAACATTTAATATGCCATAAAGTTTAAATCACGAAAACAAAAATGTAATGAAACTTTGAGATAAAACCTGGTACCATAAAACTTTTCGTAGGTTTTTTTGGTCCCAGGATAAAACCCCCTTGGATAAAACAATGGTACAAATTGAGTATAGCAAGGTGCAGTCCCGGGGGTGCAGTAGATAATTCAGCACATAGGGACTATAGATCTACATTGCAGAGTTGGAAGTGCGAGTTCCCCCTTGGGTTCCGATCATTCCCAGGGCAAGGGTCATGAATCGAAGAAGAAAGCTGAAGAATATTGGACCAAATAACAGGTCTAGAGAAATACCGGGAGAAGCTTCCAGGGCGGTGTGATCTTAATCTTAATCTCAATTGGTACGTTGAGCCTGTAATTTCCTATCATGCTTAAGCAAATTCTTACATACATGAATTCAAAAATACTTACTTGTACGTTATGTATATATAGGACAAACCTACAAATACAAGTGATGCAGTTTTACTTCTTTTTGTATGTGCTGACCTCGTGAAAGAAATGAAGATGAAAGACCAAATTTAAGTGCTTTTAATATATAGTTTTTTGATACAATCATTGATCAATCAATTTTCGAACCACGGAGCAAGTGGAGTACTGTCTAAAGGTGTTTTTTTTTTTAATGAAGAACCAAGACATTTTCGGTGAATCGAGTACTTTCTAAGACAAAATGTAAAATTTTCTCTTTATTTACTTAGTGTATAGTTCTTACATTATTCTGTTTTCCTTCTTTATGCGCACATTGTTTTAAATTATTATTCATGAATCCAACTTTTAAGTAAAAACAACAACTTAACAATAGACCCCGAATTGGAAAGTTATCCACATTGCATAGGAAAGGGATCAAAGTACTTGTATACGTCTTTTTAATATTTCAAACAAGTTTGTAGTTTAAAACCAAATAGAAAAATTAAACATGTTATTTTGTCCTTACAGCAGGACAACAACGGGCTCTTTTAATTCATGTGAAAAAGAAAAAATAACAGTCTAACCTGAGGTACTTCGGACTTAACTCAGCATCCTGCATTTTGTGCACGAACTATTATAAGCATGATTAATTTAATTTATAAATGTAACATAATACATCTCTAAATGTTTAAAAATGTATAGTTCAAGGCATAAAGTTTAACTTGTTTTGGTCAGGTATTATAATCCATGGTATTCGCTACATGTTAAACTTTTCAGATTTTAAATTTAACGTCTTAACAAATTTCACTGCTGATCTGGCACGATTGTTTGAAAATAAACCATTCCTTTGTTTATTTCGTTGGTCATACATATTGTATATTTTATAAAGGAAGCACACACAAATTTAGGTCAACCTGAAGTAATTTGAATTTAACTTAATTAGTAATAATTTGAGCACGTAATGTTGATAAGATTAATTCAATAAACACCAATTCATCACATCTAATATAACATTGTAAATTTGATATAACACTTTTTAGACTGCGAGAATACTCCCTGAAGTAAAGGATACCTGTCTGTGGCTTTAACAAAGGAGTAGAATATTGCGTCATTTTGGCCCAACCAGAATCGTCGTTACAAGTCACGTTTATTATTACAAATAGTTGCTTACCGAAATTCTTTATCGTCTCTCTTTTAACAAAGTTAACAGTAACATTTGAGTAACGTGTAGCTTTAAATAAGCACTTTTTACCGATTTGGTTACAGCTTTCGTTTACTGAAATTACACTTATAGTTGTTTCTTTTTATATACTTGAAATTGTTTTAAAAAGGAATTCCATTCATCACGCCGAAATCACAAAATACTAATTATGAAACACCTTAATTATTATGATTGATAAGTTAACATAATAACAACACGTATCAATTTTTGCAATTAGCAATAATCTCGTTAAGAGACACTTGGGGTTCTTAAATTTACCAACATACGTACAAACATGTAAATGAAATGGTTAATTAACAATGACAGAAAACGTGTGTTCAAATGAGCTCCAAATGATGTAGCAATTTATAAAGAGAGTTTAAATTTTTATCATACCAGTATTAGATATCTAGTAATACATCTAAGTATGCGATTGAAGAAGCGATTCAGCGATTCCATTCATTTTTTTTGAGATCTCAAGACTTTTAATGATAGATTTCAAATGAAGATCTCTTTTTGATAACTTATTTCTTACAAAATAATCTGGGCCCATATTCACGAAATGTCAACTGCTATAGCAATCAGCTAAGCCCTCATATCGAATTGACAAACTCTAGATTCAACCTTAAATTAGTATTTTGAGAACATTGCTAGGTTTTTGTCAACCAGGGAGAATCTAGTCGCTTTAATACTACCGTATCAACTCAACTAAATAGTCTTATTAAATAATAAATAAATAGATCTTTCTCTTTCTAGACAAAAAATGTGAACCAAAATTAGAATTAATTAATGTGATATTCAGCATCTATTTCTATTTTTTTAATTTAAATCCTACAAAATAGAGTTCGAGACAATAGACCGTTTGGCGTCAAAATATCCTGTATCATACACTCCGTTCTCAAAAGTATTGCAACATCGCGTAAATCCTGGTGTTTGCGAGTATAACTTGTCCATAGTTAATATTTGATTTCTTATTTAGCTGAGCAGTGTTACCAATGTGTATTGTTCAATGCATTAAAACGACTAGTCCCCTTAGCTTATTTTTGTCCATAGATAATTGTTGTTGCTTTCAAAATGGCGACGTTATGGAAGATACTGAATGAAGACCTCTGGCAAATTGTAGCCCTGAGAAACCTGTGCGTTTTGTTTTTTGCAGCCAAATGATTTCTGGAATTGGTAGACGTCAAGGGGATTCTAGTCGTGCATATAACTCGCGTAAAAAGCAGTCGTATATAAAAGACTGCACATATAGAAAACCATCAATCATAAGTTGCACAAATAGGCTTTTGCCATTTTACCCATTAGTCTTTTTGGTCGCTCAGTACTTCCCGGAAAGTGGGAGTACCTGCGTATATTATTCTTGGAGGAATATTTAAGGATTGTAGACTCATATGTGTAGAGTAACGAAAGGGAAACAACTGACCACGCTTGTATATGGGCAGCGAAAAGTTGGGATGGCGAAATGGCCGGGGAACGTGACAGCGGCCCTGAATTGACGCCATATTGTTTTTATTAAGGAGTGTTTGTCTAATTAAGTTTAGATAATTAAAGAATAAGTGTTTTGAGTGTTAAATATGACGGCTACGACCATTGTAACCTTTCGTTGATGGCACAAATTGGTGTATATCTTATGGTATGAATTTCATTATTATGCATTGAATCGAAAAACTTTCGACAATAGACGGGAATATCGATAACATCAAATTTCTCGCCATTCTTAGCAAACCAATGTTAAAATATTTTAGGAACATGTCGACAGTTTGTGAATTACCACTGATCGTTCTTGAAAAATGACGTCACACTCGACGGCACACAGGTTTTTTATGACAGGATCTTCGAAAACGGCGTTAGCAGTATCAATCTAAACGCACATGTGCATTACGCAAATCTGAAGTAAGACACGTGAGATAACATTAACAGACAAATCTTGAATAACAAACATTTCAAGACACGGGAGTTGATTAATTTAACATTTGATCCTCGACAGATATCAGCTCTCAAAGAATTGCTTATCATTTAATTGGCATTGTAGAAGTGAACAGCCGCTATCATTAAACTGCATGGCTAGCCCCCTAGTTATTAAAATAAGTGTCAATTAATAAAAACAATTAAAGAAAAGAAACATGAAAACAATTTTATAAAGATATCATTATAACTAACATAACAATATTTTCATACCAACGTTTTGAAAACACTATTGAAATATTGCGCCAAAACCACAGTCGGCGATGTTGCAATACATATGACTACTGTGTGTACGATACTATGTCAAACTATATCATATCACGACTATAATTAAGATTATTTTCTTAATAAATAGATCTTTCTCTTTCTCCACAAAAAATGTGAACCAAAATTAGAATTAATTATTGTGATATTCAGTATCTTTTTCTATGTGAAATTTAAATTCTACAAAATAGAGTTCGCTTTAAAATAACACGTTAGTATGTCAAAATATCCTGTATCATACGATAGTATGTCAAATTATATCATATCACGACTATAATTAAGATTATCTTCTTAATAAATAGATCTTTCTCTTTCTCCACAAGAAATACGAACCAAACTTAGAACTAATTAATGTGATATTCAGCATCTATTTCTGTGTGAAATTTAAATCCTACAAAATAGAGTTCGAGACAATTATAGACCGTTGGGCATATGTGATGACTCAACCCGAAAGGGGGCACTTTGCTGATGATATCAATTTTTAGTTTATCATTTCAACTGTTACAGCATTTTCTAAGCTTTAAAATGACACCTTATTTGTTGAAATTGAACAAGGCGATCACATTTTACAACAGAAAATCTGCTGGAAATTCTTATTATTTTACTTTATTTTTTGCTGCCTATTTTCACCTGTATCTTAAAAAGTGTTCTGTCGCTACGTCCCCCTTTTCGGGGTGAGTCATTACATATACGTTAGCATGTCAAAATATTCTGTATCATACGATAGTATGTCAAAATATATCATATTACGACTATATTTAACCCTTGTTTTACCGGGGGGGGGGAGGTGGGGTTAGCCCCCCCCCCCCCCCCCCCACCCCCTCTCCCCTAACGGATGATTCCCTGTCGTAAAAAAACGTAAACGAATATGACATAGGGGTTTTGAGTAGTTGTAAATTCATCCTTTGCGGTCATTTTAGCGAAAAAAAATCGTAGGTACCACCTTCAGGGGGGTCAGGGTAGCTCGTCAAAGTCGGAAGGTAGGGGGAGGTGGTTGCAACCTGAGAAAATTTCAAGTCGCCATTTTGAAAAATATCTGCATGGCATTCACCTAAAACTTACAGAACATATTAGAAACACCATTTTTATAAGGGGCGGCTTCAAAACTCGACCGGCGGTTGGTGGCCATTTTTGCCCAAAATCGTGATTTTTCCGACTCGGAAGTACTTATGACGTCATAATTACGTAAAGCCTTGGCCGATTTTCATGATTGAGAGTATTTCTGGGTTCCCACGCAGTCAATATAATATTAGATGAATCATTTCTCTGAACAACATTCATTGCAACACTAAGCCTACCAACCACACAATGGCATGAGATTGATGACATTGACAACAAATCACACTCAGCTTGTGTCGTATTATCTTTCTCCATATAGGGGACGGTGGGGCAAGTCGGCCCACTTTTCATTGAAACACCCCTGAATCAGACATGATAAAGTCTAGAAGATTTTCCTGTTTACACAAGATAGATATATGCCCGAACTATGCGTTGCGTAAATACTAAGACTCTGCGGCTTATCGTATTTAAATAATATAGAAAATAAAAAATGTTGTCAATAGGGCTAGCTTACCCCGCATGCGGGGCAAGTTGGCCCACCCAGTGGGGCAAGTTACAAAAAAAAGAATTTACAAAAAAAGAGTCGTCCTCATTTCACCGAGACACATTTCATACATTATGTTTTTTGAAGTGAAGCACAGGAATGTTCTGCATACAAAAATGTCCTTTTTAGGATGAAATGCCATAATAAGTTAATACAATATCGATCTTTTAAAAATATATGTTGTGTCCTACAGTGTTATCTGCATGCAATAAATGCAATATATACCACATATTTCCTATCAGTCTTGTTAAAGATTTCTAGTGTCTTGTTATATGCATCTATTTACTTGTTTAGAATTAAAGTCGTGTTAAAACGTCATACATGTCATTGTGCTCGAGTGTGAGTAAGTTATCATACCAACTTGGGTAAATTCGCCACAGGGCCAACTTGCCCCGTGGAGTAGGGGGCGAACCTGCCCCATAGTCCTAGTTTAGACTTAACCTCATGGTATACCAACAAAACAAAGTATAAAGAGGATATGATCTCATGATATGTTGGACATGTACCATACCTCGTAATCAATTATAATAACTTAAACTAGCGAAGTAATATTTTGACACTAGTACAAAATTACTTTTGCTCAAAAAGATTACTATGGTAACTCAAAAACTCGTTTTATTGATAACTCACACAAAGAGCTGAGTTCGGTCTTGTAAATTTTATGATAAATTTGATGCTTTATGCATAACCAAAAATCACCAGTTACATATTTCTCCCAAGGTCACGTGAGCAGAAACACAAGGTGGGCCAACCCGCCCCGAGGGCCAACTTGCCCCAACCTCCCCTACACCTAAATACATATAAATTCATATAGCTGACTGTCCGCTATTGTATTTTTGACCTACACTCCCTGCCAAATATCAAACGTGTGCAGCTGTCCACCCTGGTGATCTTCACTTCCGTACTTACCAACTTGAAGTTGCTAATGAAGTTCATTTGTCAACCCAGGGTAATTAAAGTCAGTTGATATATTTTAAGCCTAGATATACTTAAAAGTAGTATAATGTTGTATGTTCTACGTATGACTTAAATAGTAGTATAATGTAGTATGTTCTACGTATAGAATCCACGCACTAACTGGAAGATAACCCAGGGTTGGTCAACCCGGGGTTGCCTAACCCTAGGTTGACTATCATGTGGGTATTTCCACATATATAGTATAAAATTGTTTGGTAAGATAACGTATCAACAGGGATGTTTTAATAGTTTGATTATAATTAATTTGTGTACAATTTTATTTTTGTAACCAAGCAATAATATTCTTAAGATATCAATGATGTAAGTAATTGTGACGAACAAGAAAGAGGGTAATCCAATTTTTGTCAATAACCCTAAAGTTTGCCAAAACTTCAATCTTAAAATTCTCAGATCGCCATTTTTGCAGATACGATAGTATTAAATCAGCGACGAAATATTACCGTTGAGTCATTGCTATCAGTGTGCCAAAAGTCTATATACGCTAATATGCTCATTAACCGACAAATGCTTCAGTTTATAAATATTCTACAAATTGTAATTGACAAAAGAAGTATCGAATTAATTTTACCGCACAAAAGAGACCTGTCAATTCAAGTATGGGATACGCCTTTGTCTTGGCGTTATGCTTTTGCTTTCGCTCGTTGTTATGAATTAAAAATTTTCAACTGGGGATTATCTATGCTTATTGACTCTAGTGAATACAATGGGTTAGCAAAAGTGAGAGTGACCCATAGAAACCTATAGGATATTAGTTTTTGTTAACAATATATTCCAGTAATTCAGCACTTTTTTGTCAATGTTTCTTCAACGAAACATAATATGGGCGTGGAAATTTGCAGGGGTTATGACAAAAATATGCGCTTTCTTGTGGTATCAGAAACTGCAATTTGATTTTGTGAGTGATCTGAATACGCGCCTTTAATAGACTTATTTTAAAATTATCGAAATTGTGATTTTAAGTTCTTTTATTTAAATTTTTATCAATTTCCAGATGTGATTTCAATAAGTTCGTAAACATAGTAGACCACCCTTAATCTGTTTTCGAAGGGTACTAAATCTACCAAAGAAGCATACTTCATGCATCAATCAACGAGTTACACCAATGTTTTGATCAAATTTGCTATGACCACCGTTAAACCTAATAGGTTGTTAATCTAACCCAAAAACGTTGATTACTGTTTCAGATTTACCGTCTATCCTAGAGCCAATCTGCACATCAATGACAATTGCAAGATTCCCGTGCATCGACTTCATGGAGAATCCAAACCAGAATTGTTTGGCTTTAAATTGGATATGCGACGGAGAAAACGAATGTAACTCTGGCGAAGATGAATGGCTTTGTGATCAGAACGGTAAGAAATCATATCATAATATTTTCTAGATTTACAAATTTATTGAGGATACTGGCATTTTTATTTCTGAAGATAATTATGATAGATATGACATGTACTTAGCATGGCTTAAATTATTTTGAGCTAAAATGGCGTAGACTTCAATAATGTAGGACCAGTAAGTATATGATTCCGAACCTCTGCCTTTAATTGAATGGTGAGAATCTGTCCGGATAATGCATAATAGAGTGTAAATATTTAACGTGTTTTTCACCTCTGTAAATAGACACTTCAGGTAATTTTTAAATTACGAATCAAATTGCTTCAAATGAATTTTAAATAAAAGCAGGTGATCTAAAGAATCCAAACCCGTTTGAATTTTTCAAATCCGACCTTCCGTTGCAAAGTTATGAAGGTTTTTGTATAATTAATTTAACTAATTTTGGAGACCGCAGGATAGGGGATAAATCTTTTAGTTTCTTTATTTTCGCCAAGCAAGGTCACGGCACCAATCCAGTTACACCTCTTGTCAATACACAGAGTAATTTGTTCAATATTTTAATTGTCTGAATGTATATTACACACACAACAGGTGTTATTTTGCAGCTTTTTGCGCCCACACATGCGCGGGATGTTTAAAGATGATTAGTTCCGCATGATAAAGAGCTGATCAAAATTGCTTTAGGCGGAAGAACAGGCGCAGAAATTACACCCAAACAGTCATTATTTTTGCCGCTTGTTGTTTATTTACATTTGATTTAACAGATATATTTAAAAAAATTCTTGAGTGTGCATGGATGTCTACATAACTTGTACTCCTCTGAAATTCTCTTTTCTTCACTTCCAAAAAAATTGTCAAACCTTTGTAAAATCAATAACTCTGCAACCACAAATCAGAATTTTTTAGTACAAATAAGTGGCTGTGCATGGACAAAATCATCTTCCTGATAACATATTCTTAAATAAAAAATGGTCTATCATATTGCGCGGAACTCAGAAAAACATCTGAAAACGCAGGTGAAAACGTATCTAGAAACACTTTATGTCAGTATCAAAACAAAACTATCAAGCCCACTTAAAGTCATGCCTGCTTGAATATGAACTATGCGTCAATGTATTTGTGTGTCAGCGGTGTGAAAAATCAACGGTCTCCTGCCAAGTAATGGGTAAATGAAGTATCTACCAGTGTAAAGAAATTAGCTGTATTCATCGCGCCGCTTTAATTGATCTAATGGAGCTATCTAGAAAAGCAATCACGTGATAACCTAAAGGAGTTCCTACTTTTAAAATAACGATCAAATTAAAAGATACCTATGCAAAATGATGATGATGATAATGATGTCTTGACACATACAAGATACATTACAATAACGTTATTAATACAAATAAACCTTCAGAAGCATATAGCGCCAGATATAGTTCGTCATTTTTACCATCTTTAAAATCCAGACAGCTGAATGCATATTGACCGCGAGTTCCAAGACGATATTATCGTTCGGAATAATTCGCTAAAACTACAATTAGAATCATAAAAAAATCAAAACAGTGACACAAATTCCAAATGAAAATATTTCTCATTGGAGAGAAACATAGTAAAATCCACAGTTTCTGTCAAGGACAGATTTCAGATTATATTGAAAAGACCAAGGTAATTATGGTATTGTTTGAAAACAACGATTACCAAAGAAAGTAATGTGCTATGAATTATCAAAATGCTTCAGATGAGTAATCATTGCAGAATGTGTCGTGATGCGAAAAATGTTTCACTATCATGAACATTTTGATAAATGGTCAAACATATTACTCCACGGCAATAATTCTACACTATGAGAAAAAATCAAAATGAAAATTTCCATTCCCAATGAAAATTTAACATAGTGGTGAAAATGTAACACCATGAGAAAAATTCTGAATGAAAATGACTACAAAAATGACGAAGTATATCTAGGCCTTATAAGTAGCAGTGTATACAGACGGTGTCCCAGATGGTGCCATTATGACTCGCGTTTTTAGATTTATAGCATTTGTCATGCTAATTCTTTTCTTCCATATGAAGTAAGTTTTCTTGTTACGTACAATTACCCACATCATATCTAGCACACTCTTGGGGAATATTATACACTAATAGCATTCATACACAAATCAGTATCTCAAGATTATTCTTCATTTGTTGTGCCTTGACAGACAAAATCTGCTTCGTTTCTTTAACATTCTACTTGAGAATTTAAATAAACACTTGTCTTTTACAAAATGAAAGATGGTCTATAAAGCAAGACTGGCGTAAAATGGTTGTTTTATTAAGCTTTGTAAATAAAGTTGTTCTTGATCTTGGTTTGTTTATGTAGGGTTGGTTTATTCAAAGCTTATTCCGCATTTTTGAGAGAAAACCTGAGAGTCAAGGGAATTAATGTTTCTAATGGATTCAAACGACATTAATTACTCACAGTGTTTTGTGAAAACGGTACATCTTATTTATTATTTTAAAAAAAGAACAATAAAATCCAAGTATATTTAAAACCATCCAATTGGTAAAGTGCTCAACCCTAAGGGATCGTAGTACAAAAGTTATAGACTTAGTTATATCAGCTTACATGCTTGACAAATTTGTTTCGCAAGGGAGGCCTACAGGCCAACCCTCGCTCACCTGAAGCTAGAGGATGAAAGAAAAGCAGAAAAAAAAAATGTTTAAACTTGATAGACCAATTTGTTCCTCATTTTTACAAAGTGCTTCCCACAGAGTCAATCGATCAACACACTGACATTGGACATTCATCACTGTTTGATGGTTCCGTAATCCTAAACATAATTGCCAGATTAAGATAAGTCCCTAGGTACATGTGCGTCCCACATATTTGATATTGATAAATTGTTAAAACTAAGATCTAGTTTTTAGAAAGGGGTACTTAGTAGTTGTAGACACATATATGAAACTGCTATAGTTATAAAGCTTCATTTAACTAATTTTCTGTTCAGTTTCACATCGTCTTGTTTATTATCATAAACCCATTTGCAAGTCATCAAATGTTAAATTCAATTTAAATCTAAGTCTAAGGATTGCAAGGGATCTGTCACATATCACCGTATAGAGCAAGACGTACGTCTAACGTACTTTAATCCCACTAGTGTTACGTTTATACATTGTTCCTCATCATGTTTTAGTTAGAAGTAAGTTCAATACGTCATCCATGTTGTTGTGTCTGCTATCCGTATGGTGGTTTCCGTTTTCCATATGTTCAGTATGTGCAAGTTGTGTACATTTAAGCTCTATACGGTGATGTGATGTGTGACAGCGCTTAAAGGAGGAAAACTCATATTTCGAAAATTTAAAAATGATCTTAACTTTCAAAATGTAGTTCTTAACATGATCTGAATTATGCCTATAAATTGTTCTTGTATTACATGATATTATTGTAAATTGTCATCCTATACGTATTTATCAAATTTGCATATTTTTTTCTCTATTCTCCTCACCACTGTTTATATTGGGTTGCAAAAACATCAAAGAGTTTTAAATTTCTAATTCAGATGAGCGTGACGAAACTTAAGAAAAATGTTCGAATAAAGATACACGTACATCTTTTCTTTAAATCTTTGATATCAGTTTACTTTAAGGACTTTTGCGGTGATATGTCCCTCTAACAGATTATATTTTATATAGTTATAAATTGACTTAAATATTTAGCAATAATAATGAGAGTCACTTATAATTTCAGGGTGCATTTACGTCACATTTGACCTAAATTTAATCTAACCCATGGTGGTATGGTCTATTATTTGATAAACTCCAGCATTGATTTATGGAACTTTGTAGACTTTTTCAGTGTTGTAAAGGCCACGTTTGCCTTGTCTGAATAATGAAAACTGTTTGAGTTTTCTTTTCAAATTTTACCTCAAGAGACTTAATCTTCAGATAGGGTTTAAAATAATCGGTGTCCCATATGTTTTATTTAACATTGATACAAAGTTTATATCATGTGAACTTGAAATCAAATTTGCAGTTTTTGTTGTAATTTTTCATTTATTCTAGCGATGAAATCTTAACTGTGCACATGTTCAAACTTTTCTGGTCACTGCGGGTTTTTTTTAGATGAAAGGATAAAATAATCTATTCTTAGAATTGTAAAAAAGAACAATATTGTCAGATTATTCCATGACAGCAAAGACGTTAAACACGATAGCCAACGAGCTCTGAACGATTGTCCTATTTACTTTTTAACTGCGCTGACGTCAGACTACAGTGATAAGCATAACATTTTTGTTATTTTTTTTTATCTTAGTTAAGCTTAGATATAACATAGCATACTGTAGTTTTAAACGAAAACAACATCAATATGAGTATATACGTCAGCAGAACAAGACAAAAGTCCAGTATTTTATCCCATTCCTTAAATGAAGCATACGTTTAAGTTTTATACAGACCTAATGTCTTTAACATTCTAAATTGTATTACAAACATTTTAAAGAGTTTTAGCACTTAAAAGCCCGATAATGATTTATAGATGTTTCTCCTTTCAATACTGTCCGTACCGTATTGTACGTACAAGATAACTAGCTAACGCACTGTGGCAATATATACATAGAATATAGTAAAATCTAAATTGAGTTTATACAATCTTAAAAAATGAATTTTATCCAGAATAAAAAGTCTATCCGGGTAGACAATTGTCTACCTTTATTCGGTTAAAGGTAGACAATTGTCTACCGTAATGATTTTATAAAGGAAAAAGTTGCGTTTAAGATTTTATAAATTCAATTTAGAATTATTAAAGTTATAAGCATAAAAATGTGCAGTTAATTTTTGAACATCATGTACATCCATATATATAGAAGTGCAAAATGTAGATCCAGCGAATGATGCGTCTGCACGCATCGCATGATGTGAGTGCGTAGTCGTTGGCAAGTAGGATTATAGGTATAATACGTAGGCACAGGCGCAGTTAAATATGCATATGGCTGACGCTGTCACTTGTAGATATATTTTTTACTGCTGCAATGTATATTATACAAATATTGACTGCTTTGAGGGGCATGGTTTAAATTATTTTCCCGAGGTGATCTCAAAACCATGAATATGCCCGAATTGAAGCTGAGGGCATATTCATGGTTTTGAGATCACCGAGGGGAAATAATTTTAACCATAACCCGAACAAAAAGCAGTCAATATTCGTTTTATATACCGAGTATATAGATTTTTGTCCATTGGTTGATTAAAAGAGCCATTTTAGCACTCCAACCGCTCAATAATAATTTACGATATTTGTTTCTCCTTTCAGTGCTGACCGCGTCGTATTCAGTGCGCCCAAGATAACTAGCTCACGCACTGCAGCGTGTGCCTGACCATGAATGCTTACAGTCGCGTTACACGACGCAAAATTCA
>JXSR01S001303.1:58450-70644 GCA_000969725.1 Ophiothrix spiculata
ACCTTTCTGGAATACGGGCCACAAAGTCTATATATTGCTGGAAATCTTAATTTTCAAGATGACATTCTGGAAATGGATTTATTATAATAGCATACTAATATTAAAGTGAGTAAGACTGAGTTTGGTAATACCTACTCAAAAAATGATTAAACGTTTACATTCAGAATCAACATAATTCAAGTTCACTTGAAATATTCAAGTTCATCGGATACCTATCTTACAGATATGAACTGACGAATATATAAGTAACATCTAAATTGTTTTTATAAAATCTTTAAATTTTGAAATTATCCAGAAAAAAGTTTAAAAAGTATATTCCGGCGGACAATTGTCTATCTTTGTCTTGCCAAAGGTATACCTTTGTCTGGCCAAAGGTATACCTTTGTCTTGAAAAGGTTCATTTTCTAAGATATTATAAAAATAATTAAGATTTTATAGTGTTATAAGGACCAAGCACGATCCGATGGATTAGAACATGTTACAGATAATACATCATATACAATTTAGTACATGAATTGAAACGTATGTATTTTTTCTTTCGTGGGGGCCAAAATTGAAAGGAAAAAAATCTAATAGTTTATTATGTTTACTTATAATAATGTTATCGAAGTTATTATTATTATCTTTCAAATTCAAAGCTTTTAAAAATATGGTATAATGCTAATATGAATGCGTTCCTTTCTTTTCCATTCAGAGATTCCATCCCCTGATCCGAAGCTGCAACTTACTGTGAAACAAAATCAAATTATTTCATTGACAGCTGATGCTGCTTTATAAACTTCTACCTATTAATTCCGACTTTAATACAAGCTTTTAAAAAATATGGTATAATGCTAATATGAATGCGTTCCTTTCTTTTCCGTTCAGAGATTCCATCCCCTGATACTGTGAAACAAAATCAAATTATTTCATTGACAGCTGATGCTGCTTTATAAACTTCTACCTATTAATTCCGACTTTAATACAAAATACATTGCGTTAATTGTCTTTCCTTTAACTGAGCTGCTTTGATAACTGTAAAGAAAACAACAACAACAAAGTTTAAAATTTTAAGATTTTATAAAAACAATTTAGATTTTACTTATATATTCGTCAGTTCATATCTCTAAGATTTGTATCCGATGAACTTGAATTTTTCAAACGAACTTGAATTATGTTGATTCTAAATATAAACGTTTAATCATTCTTTGAGTAGGTATTACCAAACTCTGTCTTACTCACTTTAATATGAGTACGCTATTCAATAAATCCATTTCCAGAATGTCATTTTGTTCAAAAATTCAATACGAACAGAAATGTCCTGAGAATTGCTGAAATGTTCGAAAATCGTTGACAAAAATGATTGATTGGTTGTGTGTTTGTTCAAAGGTTGATGCTAAAAAAAATATTTTATTGGTGCTATCAGACACACACCCTGCGTTTTTGATAGCATCCACATCTAACTTATGAACAATTGTATTTATTTATTAATATTATTATCACTTGTTGTTAACATTGTTTGTGAGTTGAGATGGAAACAAATAAAGTTATTGACAATAATTGTTTCTACGGAGAGCATCCTAAGTTGTGCCCGACTACAAATATCGCATCCTTACTTCTACAGTCCAATAATAATGATGGCTTGTTATGACTGCGTGTCGGTCTTTAATCAGGTAGAGGGTTAATATTTATAAACACCTGCATAGCGAAGCCTATGGCTTAGTAATCCAAGACGCACACTTATGATCGGTAAATATTTTGTGTAATTCTCCTTATACAGTGTCCATATTGAAAAGCAAAATAGAAAAGATTAAAAACAGGTTATCTACCCTCCTTGCCTCTTAATAAAAGTATTGGAAAAATATTATCTACAAACATGTTATAGTTACCATTCCTTTAGAACTGTAGAGGACTAAAAACATAAATGAATTTCAAAAAAAAAAAAAATACACTAAATATGTTTACAAATATAATGGTACTTTTCAATAACTTGTATTTACTTCGTGTTCATATTCAGGAATTACAATGATTTACATCCAGTACCAATATTCATGAAACACCGCTAACTCTAGTGGGGTTGGCTGCTTCGTCTTTGTCTACCTGTGTAAATTTGACAGGTAGACAAATAGTTAGCAGCCAACTAGAGTTAGCGGTGTTTCATGAATATGGGCCCACGTAACATACGTGTGACCATACCATTTATATTAAACCTTTGTCAGTGAAATAGGGCAGTTGCATGTGACAAAATAAAGCTAAATAATTCATAAAACTCCATTAACCACCTGTTTTATCAATACATAATAATACCACATATGCGTCAATTAAACTTTGTTCAAACGTATTATTAAGTTTATGACACAATTTTGATATCGAACCCCTTCTCTAAACTCTCGAATAAAAAATATTATCAAATTTACCAGGGAGAATTCAAAATATATGTAATTACTAGTATATAAAATCTATCAAAAATGGGTTAAAACAACTGCCTGGAAATAATATTTGAAAAAGTAAATTTTTAAAATCTTTAAATTTATTAACGTTTGAAAACTGATGCCGTGATCGTTTCTTCCCAATAAAAAAGAATTACCTTACAGTTTCAGTATTATGATTTCTAAGAATAAGCATGTTCCCAAAGTGTGCCTATAAAGACCCTGTTGAATTTAGAATAATCAATGTAATTGAACGTGAGAGAATATTCCAACACTTCATTTTTTTTTTGCTTTGACATTAAATCTCTGTTTTTTTTTGGATATTGGAAATTGGTGTAAGCGAGGATGTCGTTAATGATATAAAATACATAAAGGCCAATGTTTCTAGAAAAAAAAAGGTTAAAAATGTGGTCCAAGCGTTGATTGTCTAAATTCTACAAATGTATAAGCAATGTCTGCTCATTGTTTAAGATAAAGGTATTATAGGCCAATATTTTTTTTTTATTTAAAGTGAAAATTAAAAAATAAATATTGGTAATTATTATTTAGACAGACAATAAACTAAATATACGTTATGTTCAAACTTCAAATTTGTATGTTCAATCTTTCAAGTTCTATTATGAAAAAAACTGAATTAAACTCTTTTTGCAAAATCTACTTTGATAATTGTACCCACAATATTCCTAATATTCCACAATTATCCCACAATAGTCCTAAACTATTATAAAGTTGTATAACCTATAAGTGTGAAGATTCCCACTTTAACCCAAATCATTCTAAAGTTGAACTATAAGTTGATTTCTTTTGATGAGTGAAAACTTGTATCCAGTACAATGAGCATATGATGAGCTGAACTACAAAACGGCTTACAGACCATCTTTTTCGAAAATGATTTTTGGATCATGTATTTTATTTATATAGGTCCAATTCAAAATGTGAGGGTTGGGTTTAGGGTTAGGGTTAGGTTCAGGGTATGTTTAGGGTTAGGGTTCGAAATGGATCATGGTTAGTGAGTTAGGGTCGGGTCTCATACGGTTAGGATCGTGTCATGGGTAAGGGTCGGATCAAGTTTTTGATGGAACCTAATGTATACCTTTTCCGATTTTTGGTAGATTCTTACAGACTTTCTAACTTGTGCATCATCATCCTGGTAAAACGTTTGTTGAAAAACTAACTAAGTGGATTAAAACCATGAAATGTTACTGTTCGAGCCAAATATGGACATCTTATGACCATATTTGGACATAATGCCAATATATTGTAATTGTTTTATTAAATTGCCCAGAAATTGAAATTTATGAAGTATTATAGCCTAATGAAGATTTGAAAAAGAAATTTTGCACAAAAATCAAAAATTTGGAAGATATGGGGTTCTTTAAGTTAAAATGTGATGAGTTGTTATGCAAATCGGATTACGTCATCTCTCAACAATTACACAAGAGCCATTTGGTAAAAATAGTTGACGAATTATCTAAATCACAGCCTTGTAAATAACTTAATTGTAAAAAGGATGTCTGCTCATTTTTTAAACAGCTGAGGAAACATAGAGGTCGATAGAGATGTAGACAAAATGATATTTTCTTTTTTTTTTTATCTATAGTGAAAATTAAAAAATAACCCTTTGGACACACATTAAACTAAATACCGTATATGTTCAAAGTTCTGGTATGAAAAAAAAAACACGAACTGAACGCTTAATGCAAAATATACTTCGTTTGATATTTGCACCTGCTGTCATCACGATTTTAGTGAAAATGTGTCTAATTATAATGTCAAATATTTATGTTTCAATAGCCTGACGTATTGTAGCAGTTTTTGTTCAATATTCTTGGAAAACCTTGAGAAAGTTATTTTGATTTTCTTTACAGACTTGACAACTTCTTAAAATTTCAACTCTGTAAAGGTTATCTTGGTTTTGATTATACATTAAACTGTCAAAACACATATACCTAATGAACAGATTGCACTTTACCATACTTACGCCAGTCACATGTTAACAAGTGGTTATTTTGCTGAGGGTACTTTGTAATAAAGAAATACATCAACGTCCCCTAATGAAAAACGAATCTTTGAGTAACAGATTTAAACCAAATCGATCAGGTTTATTCAACTTTAGAAATAACCGCTGTCATTTATGTCACATTCATTTACGTGTGCAACGTCGCGTCTTTGTGACCTTAAGTGTTTCAAATTGACACTATAAATATAACACGCCCGACTTTATTTTATAGTGAAATAATCAAGTAACAGTGAACGTTTGCTCCGTCGGCAATTTATTATGTGATACATTTTGGTTCCAGCTACATCGACAACATTGAGTTCAACTCTTTAATTAAGTTGCCGATGTGTGCTAATGTATTTTACAATTTACTTTTTTCCTATCCACTCTAAATAATAGGCACAACATTAATATTATGTTTCTTTCTTTGAAACTTATTGCAGCGTGACCATGGTCACGTTAAAGCAAGCATTAATATATTCAAACTTAAAATATATATACTGTTTACGACATACGTTTAACAAAATTGTTATGGGTATTTTGTTAGGTAGTACTTATGAGGATACGCTCCAATAGGTAATAGATCCGGATTCTTAAACAGGTTTCAAAGATGAAATTGCATTAATTCCGTTACCTCTACAATATGCCTTTCGTGACACACTGTTCAATTAACCATGGTTCTGAGAAGTAATAACTTTATTTCTTCGTTTACATGATATTAATTCAATTATTGGAAATGAAATATAACACTTGGGGCTATTTTGTGTCTGGTACCACTAGACTTGATTAGGTCTCATCTAAGGTGCAGACTTTGATAGGACATGACAAGTGTTACCGTGGTTACCTTTATCACACAATTTCCCAGAAGTTTTGCCACGTTCAACTATATCACACATTATCCCGTTAGTCTTACTATATTAACCTATAATATCACACAATATCCTTAAACTATTATAAAGTTGTATAACCTATAAGTGTGAAGATTCCCACTTTAACCCAAATCATTCTAAAGTTGAACTATAAAGTTAATTTCTTTTGATGAGTAAAAATTTGTATCCAGTACAATGAGCATGTGAAGAGCTGAACTACAAAACGGCTTACAGACCATCTTATTTGAAAATGATTTTTGGATCATGTACTTTATTTATATAGGTCCAATTCAAATTCCAGGGTTGGGTTTAGGATTAGGGTTTGGTTTAGGGTATGTTTAGGGTTGGGATTAGGATCGGGTCATGGTTAGTGAGTTAGGGTCGGGTCGCATATAGTGAGTTAGGATCGTGTAATCGGTAAGGGTCGGATCAAGTTTTGGATGGAACCTAAAGTATACCTTTCCCGATTTTTGGTAGATTCTTACAGACTTTGTAACTTGTGCATAATCCTGGTAAAACGTTTGTTGAAGAGTTCTCGCTAAGTGGGTTAAAAACACTAAATGTTACTGTTCGAGCCAAATATGGACATCTTATGACCATATTTGGGCATAATGCCCATATATGGTAATTGTTTTATTAAATTAGCCCAGAAATTGAAATTTATGATGTATTGTAGCCTAATGAAGATTTGAAAAGAAATTTTGCACAAAAATCAGAAATTTGGAAGATATGGGGTTCTTAAGTTAAAATGTGATGAGTTGTTCTGCAAAACGGATTACGTCATCTTTCAACAATTAAACAAGAGGCATTTGGTAAAAAATAGTTGACGAATTATCTAAATTACAGCGTATCTATAAAGACTTTTTTGTACAGAATTACTAAAGTAATTGTCAACAATTTTGTGACACATTTTGATGTCCTTTTTTGTCCATTGTCCAAGTGTAAAATGGGCATAAGCCATTTTGCAAGTATACTCTTCATATATGTGACCCGTCATATCGAAAGGTACCTTAAGGTCGGCAAAATCAAAATTGATTTTTAGGTCTCATCCGAAAGCTGAGATTTTATGCTTTAAAATGACACCTTGATTTTGGTTATTGGATGTTCGGTTGCGAAGTTACACCCACATTAGTAAAAGGCATCGGGCTGATTTGGAAAACTATAGTTCTGAGAAAACCGAGTTTAAAGTTTTGTACTTAGTAAATCTTGAATAGAGAGAGGATTTTTAGCTTGGTTTTAATACATTTTTTTTAATGTTTTGGATGTTGGAACCTGATTAATATGATAGAATACACTTCGATGATAACCTTTCTGATGTAATTAGAAATTCGACCTTGGACGTGATTTTTGACTATGCTTAGCTTCAATGGCCCGTATCTCGTAATGTACTATGCCGGTATTAAGGTACCTTTCGATATGACGATCCACATATTTTAGTTGATGTTATGAAAGCTGACATTGATAAACTGCATCCTTATGTATAATATTCACAATCAAATCACAGCAATTAAGTTATTCTTTAAATATAAAATCCCAAGGATATGTATTATTATTCGTGGATTACTTTGCAGACGCGGTTTTAGCAAAGATTGTTCTTTACTGTATGAAATAGTCCTGGTAGTCTTGACTTTTCCTATTGCATATCTTTTTGATAGAACATTTATTTTGCCAAAAGGACATGAGTTGTATTTTGGCGATGAAAACATAAACGAAAAAAAAAAGAAAAAAAAAAGGGAAAGTAAAAAATCAACAGTATCTAGTTTAGACTATGGTCACAATAATTCGTAAGAACAGTTGCGAACAGTGCTTAGTCCGTCTAGAAGGTTACAATTATCTTTTTCAAAAGATAATTGTAACCTATGGATATTATACAGCGTGAGTCAAAATAAAGTTGACCGAGATTCAAAACTGTATAACAAAAAAACTACTGATTAAAACAACTGTTAAGCACCTGGGGAATGTGTAGACTCTTCTGCTTATTTAAAAAAAGAAGTTAATCGGTAAGAGTAAGTACTTCAGCTGTGCAGTCAACTGTTACTTATACCCTGTCTTCCTTCGACCACGATTGATGCAGTTTGAAGCTCTGTCATTTCTGTTCACAATCCAAGTCTGAGATCTTGATGGTCCTCTTCATGGTCCTCTTGCACTCAACAACTCTGGCTTACAATTTGCTTTAGCCTTGCTCTGCAAAACGGCTTTGAACCTCTGAAGTCCTGTGTATTTGCAATTAGGTTTCAACTACGAACTGCCTTGTCAGAAGGTGTCATAAGATGTACAACTTCCATTATCAACGACCAGCTTTAAAAATTCAGTGTCAGGCAGGTTTTAGACTGGTTTCATGCATACAATTGATTGATATTTGTATTTGAAATTCCTGCATCAAAATCCTAGTTGTTAAATGGTTCTGTGTACGTTTTGGTTTCATTTAAAGATCAGCATATCATGAACAGTTTTTCCTATGAATAACCAATCTCCTTGATTCAATGTTTAAATATCAGTCAAATGAAGGGTATACTCATAAACAGGTAATTATTGCTTATTTATTCCGTGGACAGCTTGAAAATTTTGGTTTTTTTACTGAAACAAGCAAAACTTCTCTTAGGAATTACCGATTTCCTTCATTCTTTTTTAAAATAAGCAGAAGAGTCTACACATTTCCAAGGTGCTTAACAATTGTTTTTAAATATCAGTAGTTCTAATGTTATACGGTTTTGAATCTCGGTCAACTTCATTTTGACTCACGCTGTATTGAGTTTTTATTGTCATATAGGCACTATATGTACTCAAGTTCATTCAAAGTACGCACATCAAGACAGTGTAACAAATGTTCAAACATTTGTTCACAACTACATTACCCGTTGCAACATTTAAAATAAATTAAAGTGCAGTTTTTATTTTTTATTTAGTACTATATGTGTTTTTAACTTGAAAGAACAGTATACTCTCAATACTTTCCCTTACATATTGTTCAAAATAATATTTTGATCAAGCAGATTTAACCAAACGGTCAGATGGCAGCACTCCGCTTTAAAATTGATTAGAGTATAAGTATAGCACTCCCTGGCACTTGCTCCAGGCTTGTATTTCACAAGTGGGCAGTCAGTCAAACAAAATACGCTCAGAATAACAGTCTATAAATATAAGATGTGTAAAGTATATCTTGTTTCATATATCAAATAATTTAATTGCACGTATCGGGTTAAATTTCTAACTAAATTATTTCCACAATGTTTTAGTATTACCTTTGTCGTGGCTGTCATGACCTTACCATACAGAAAGTTAAATGAGCACACAGAGAAAAAATTATGCATCCCTACCAACTGTTGGGCAAACTAAAAAGGCACCGTAGATCAGACACTTTTGCCAAAATTGTGTATCATTTTTACCCCACAGATGGCAGATGGACTCGTATTTCCGCTCAAATAGTTGTGTCCAACATTAGGGCAGGGATGTGTGGCCAACAGTGTTGTTTTTGTTTTGCCCAACATCGGTAGGGATGTATTCTTCATCAACGTTGGGCGAAATCACCCCCAATTTGCCCAACTTTCTTTCAGTGTAGATGCACAAAAAGATAACGAAGTATATAATACGATGTTTGACAAATTTTGAAAGTTTAAATCGTATGTGGTTCGTTATAAGACTTTGTCAGACATCACCAAATAGAGCAAAACGTATTAATAACGTACTAATTCCCACTATTCAATCAATCAATGATACAAGTACTTGCATAACATGCATACCCCATGAAGGAGTATATTCGTACAGGGGACCAACGGCTTTACGTGACTGTCCGACCACGGAGCAAGTAGAGTAAAGTTTCTTGCCCAAGGAAACAAGGAGACTAAAACCGCCCGGCCCGGGGCTCGAACCCACAATCTCTGTATTACGAGACCCGTGCTCTAACCGCTCGGCCACGCTCCCCTCTGCCATTGTTTGGTTGTATTTATTGTTGTTCGCCATGTGTTCGTTAGAAGTACGTTCAATACGTTATCAATACGGTTTGACCGTTATGTATACGTCCAACTAGTTATCCACATGGTGGTTGTCCGTTTGGCACACGTTAAGTATGTAAAACGTGTGTACGTTACTCGTACGTTTTGGTTGTATACGATGATGTGTGACAGAGCCTATAGCATAAGGTATCTAATTAACAAATTGTTAAAAAAAAACAATAACATAATAAATATTTGTCGAAAAATGAACAAACGCAAAAGGTGCTTTAGTTTATTGCCCTCTCTTAAAATATTGATTATCGATTAGTTTTTAAGAATTTGTCAATCAGGCGCTTGTAGCTCCGACTTAAGGTACCTTTTGCTGTAACGCGTCACATATAAAGAAGTCTCCGAAATTAAAAACCAACAATTAAACATTCCAAGCCTCCTCTTACTATCTAACTAAAAACTAACACTAGTAAGTCTCCAAAGGAATTTTGATGTACCTTTTGGGCCTCATTAGTCTGGGGAACTTCGTACCTGGCCCTACCAGTCAAAATTATTTGAGTGTGAAGGGATGCTAAATCAGACAGTCTTTTTGCACTCTCTTTAACAAAGTTAAAGTGATTTCAAACAATACTAAAAAAACGTACAACGCAATTACATTCCACTTCTATGTTGTAGAACGTATTCCTTTTCCGTTATCATGTTATATAACAGCGTAGATAACAGCAGCGTAGCGCCTGCCGGAATGTTGTAGCTCCAATTTATTTTCAACATTATGAGTTATTGGGTGAAGCGGAGGTATAATGTTATGGGAAATACTCGTGCGCGAAGTGTCATATCCAGGTGAAGCGCAGCTGAGCCTGGATATGACACTGAGCGCACGAGTATTTCCAATAACATACCGACGCTGCACTTCCAAATTTTGCTATTTCTGTTATTTCTAAATGTCGATCTGACTTCTGCTACTGTAAAGAAAATTATAATTTAAACATGTCCTGTAAGTTTAAGATTATTTTGTTTTTTCAAAATTTACACAAGTTTCATGCAGTTAAGAGAATTAATGTAACCCATGAAAATTTAATTGTGCTTTATGCGTATTCATCAACTTTCGCGCCAAAACTTGATTGACAGGTTCAATATAAACAACTCATTCTGGAATGCATGGAATGCAGGTATCCGTAATTTGCATAATAGATATACTAAAAGAGAGTTTAATTATTATTCAATTACAATTGTATCAAATTTGGTTTAAAATAAAGTCTGATCATGATTATTTAGAAAAAATGCACATTAAAATACCACATGCACAAAACGTGTACATGCTTATTATTTTGTTGAATTTTGAACAAATGCGTTTCTGACATAGGTACCTTGGCTAATAACTCAAAAACTAATAATGCTGTGATATCGAAATTTAAGGAGTATCTGGAAAAGAGTTGTAATATAACGTGTGCAAAGTTTCGTTTCTCTAACTACTATAGTTTTAGCACACAGTCATTTTTCTACATGTAACCATTTTTCGGGACACCTGGTAAACGGAAGGAACATTGTCCCTTCTTTGAGCTCACGAAAAATTTGACGGGCAAAACACTCTGCATTATGTTAAATAGTTACGATTCAAATACGGTGAACAAGTACAAAAAATAGTTGCCACGTTGACTATACGCATTTTGTAAGGAGGTTAACAACAATTCCATTTTATTTGTTAAGGTGGTTAACTACAATTTTATCATACTAACACATCACCATAGAAATGCAAAATAAAATTTGTTCAAAGAGTTTACCAATCAGGTAACTTTGCTTAGAGTAAAAATTTAACATTTACACGGTATCGCTTCCTTTTTGTTTCCATGTTTTTTAACACGGAGTACAGCCTGTTGCAGCTTGATGGAATTTAAACAAAGCCTAATTTTTAACAAGGCATTCAACAACCATGTTGCAAATAATAGACTCACGGATATAATAAGAAAATAATTTTATTCACTTTGGAGTTTTTAGTGATTTGGAAACATAATTTTGTAAGGGGAAACATGGAAACACTTTGACACTAATTACAGGTCAAAGGGTCATGTCATAATAGTAATACTTGGTTAGTCACGTTAAAGACAATGAATCACCCTCTTTGTGCTTCCTTGTGAGTTCATAGAGTTTTTGTCCTCAACCCTGTGTCCATTACGAACCAGCCGAACCTTGTTAGGTTACTCTATCTTTGTACAAGGTAACGCGTGGAATTTTGATATTTATCTCATTACCACGGGCCTCAGAACCTTGTACATTTGAGTAAATATACTTTAGCATAGGTAGTACTTTTCTATAGACACTCTGTCTTAAGGGGTGTAAGCACCTTACTCAATGTTACATTTTTGCAAGTTTATTTTGTGCCATAACTTTTTAATAAAGTGCTTAAAGTTAATAAAAGTATACATTACCAGAAAGAAATTTTCACAAAGAACATGATGGTGATGGTGATGTTGATTCTTGTCCACAAATTACATTTTTTGAGAAAATCACGAAAAACACATTTTTTGCCCATTTGGGCTTCCAACCAAGATAAAAATTATTTAAAAAAAAAATACCTAGGAATGGGAATTTTAATTTTAAACACCTACTCGCATGTTGCGTCATTTTTACTTTTTAGGATTTTGGCCAATTTTTTGATTTTCATGCCAAATAAGGTCAAAAATTCACTTTTTTTTTCATGTTTATTCATTTTTCAAAATGTGATTTTTGGTCAAAAATCAACATCACCATCATGTTTCTTGTGAAAATTACTTTCTGGAAATGTATACTTTTATGAACTTTAAGCACTTTGTTAAAAAGTTATGGTGCAACATAAACTTGCAAAAACGTAACATTGAGTAAGGTGCTTACACCCCTTAAAAAGTGTTTTAATTACTTGTTATAAACGGAAGTGACAACTCTGTGGTCAGAACCAACACTGATGAAAGAGCTGTAGGCATTGCAGTCACATGCACTGTTC
>JXSR01S001304.1:26272-36962 GCA_000969725.1 Ophiothrix spiculata
AGGTCAGTTGAAAATGAGGTCTAAAGTTGTATGAATTGTGAGTTTTTTCCTAATATCTCAATGTGCAAGATTCTTGTTTTATCACAATATACATACTTGTGACGCATCTTTCTTACAGTGCAGTGACCTTGTCAATGGCCACGTGTCAAAAGTACCTTTAATGAGGTAAAATTAGATTGCAGCTCAGAATTTGTGTAAGTTATCCATTTTATATATGTACATTGACATTTTCTTTTCATCAGGCATGAGAATCTTCCTGATTTTTCAGGAATTCAAGACTTTTTACCTCAAAATCTGTGGTCTCTGAGTTCAGAGTGAATTTGAATTCATTTTTTTTTGGGGGGGGGGTTGACCTGAGGTGACATTATATATGAAGGAAATGTCTTGATAATTAAATAAAATACTGATTTTTAACCCATATAGGATATTTTAATAACTTTGTATAGTAGCCAGTTAGTTATTTTTAACTGCATGAAATGACCTTTCAGAAGTTGTCAAAATAGCCAAAATCAGTTAGCTTCCGGGGCTTTTGTCCCCTGGAGGACCCCTATAAGGCGTCCTCCTGGACCCAGTCGATTTGTGCTCCGCTCACTATGCTTTCTTTTCCTGCTTTTTTCAAGAAATCCATTCTCATGCCTGATTCATGCAAACTTACTGAGTGGCTACTCTTGTCTCCACTCTTGCTCATGAAGTTTTTATTTTGGTCATGGAGTAGGCCATCAAGTCTTCAGTCAGGCAAAACTTTTTGTTTCCTGCTATGGCCCAGAGCTAAGCCTACCACAGTAAAAACATACCTTGAGAAAAGTGAATCCCAGAATTAGCAATGAAAAAAAAAACCACAATTTTTGTTTGTCAGTTTATCTATATATATCACATTGCATGACACTTTAAAGCGAGTTTCTGCACATGCATTGTTGCTGAACAGAATGTTTCCTGATTTCACCAACTCCCTAATGTCCAAGCTATTGATGCACCCACTTGCTTGGTTAATAATCTATATTAAAAAAATCATTGATCAACAGGATCAGTCATGACTGTAGAAGACAACATTTTATTTATCTAATATTTGTAGCAAATTCTTAATCTTCTTAATCTCAATAATGTAATATTTTTTTTCCTTGTAGACTGATCAAGGCATCAAGAACTTCAATCGCCATGAAGCAGGTGACCTCTCCGCCAAGGATCCAGACTATGCCATCAGAGACCTCTACAATGCCATCGCAACAAGTGAATTTGTAAGTACTGTAACCACTCAATAAGGATATCTATGAATGTTGTCAATCATCCAGGTTGCTTCAAATAGCAAAATATGAAATAAATCTGGTCAACTGAACTTACGTTTTTGATAGCTACAGTATAACTCCTCATCCAAGAAGCATCATCAGGTCGTGTGATCTTCTATCGGCTTATCGATCTGTGACGGTGTAGAATAGTCACATGAGAGACGTAAAGGAGGAACCTTCACTTAACAGAGAAGGGGGCATTAGACATAATCATCGCAACACATACGACCCAGCGATCGATCGCTGGGTCGTATGTGTTGCCCTTCGTGATTATTGTTTGTGTGGAAAGTGATTCCTTAAAAATGCATTTCAGCAATCATCACTTGCAACTTCACTTTCCAAATAGAGAACCTGTTAAAAGTGATTCTGTCATAAAAATACATTTTCCATGGTTTATTTTGCTATCAAATCAAGATACAGAGTTAACATTTGACTGGCTGCAATTTTGTTGGGACCTAAGAGAGACCTTATCTATGACAGCATACCAAATAATTTTTTTTATAAATTGAAAAACAAAACTCCTGGAGAATTAAGTTTTGTAGCCAGGGAGATCATGTCAATGGTTGCTCAAATTACATGACTATTAGTCTTCGGGTCAGGGATAACCCAAAAGCAGTAACAACCTCATGCATGTGCGATCACATCACTATCCTGACTACCTATGCCCTGATGGTAATACCAAGTACTTGACGATGTATTTCATGAACATATGCTCAAAGTTATGAGTTTATGCTTGGAGTATCACTACCTTGAAAATATTTGTCCACATCGATGCGTACTACTGCATTCAAGAATCAAATCCACAAACAATATCAAAATTAGCAGATTAGAATGCATGCGTTTTGCAGTGACCTTTTCATCTGTCATAATGGTTTAAATATTGGAATTCATTTTTTAGATGCATTATTTTATATTTTAAGGATAGGTCCACTAATAGATGATCTATGCGACTGATTTTATTGAATCAATGTTTTGGTAGAACTAAACTAATTCTTATCGTGAAGTCATGTGCATTCTAATGTTAAGAACAAGGGTAAAAGTCAATATTAATTGCAATCTTGAATTTAGATAACTTTTATTGTTCTAAAGTAGGAATATTGGGGTGTTTGTCAGTAGGACATATTTTTACTTGCAGTTATTTTTGCTTCATTTGTGTTAACCATTGATGTGTTTGAAGCATGACTTGCTCACATAATGTGTGCCTTGACAAGCCCCCAGAGTTTCTGATTGAATAACATCCAGTTACAAAACTTCTTTAGAGTTCTTTTAACCTGAAACTCTGAACGACCAAGTGAAGAAGATCATTTATCTGGTTGATAATGGAGTGGAATAGTATAAATGCAATTTGAAAATTGTGTGCCAAGCAAAGCATAGAAACAATCTGTGGGTAACGAGAGAAGAGAGCATATAAAAAGAAGAACTAACCAATCAACTACAGTTAAAAGCTGAAGAACCAATCAGATGGGTTCTTAGAAAAAGCAACCAACTTGAGGAACCAATCAAATGATTACTTAGAGAAGCAAACAATTTAGGGACCAATCAAATTCAACTCAACACAAATTCCCAGCCAAAGTTTTGAGATTTAATCAGTTTTATAAAAGCGATACTAGTGATTGAAAACAAACAAAAAATCAAAAGTTTGTGCCAAAAACTGAAAACAAAATGTCTTGAAGAGTGCCATTAGTTTGCAGTTTTGACTTGTATTCAAGTGATGAATTGCCAGTCATTGCTTTGTAAAAGTAGAAAAATATTTAAACATAATAATTTTGAAGTTAATTAATTACATTGTATATATTATCATGAACTAATCACTCAAATTCCCATTTGGTAGTTAACAATTTCTCTGCAGCCTCATCCCCTGAGTCACAGTGAGGTGTAATATCACAAATACTACATGGTTATAGCATTAAAGTAGTGCAGCCTATCTATCCCTTGGTACTAGAGATCACTACTTCACCTTAACCATGTAGTATAAGTTTAGTTATATGTGATGACTAACCCCGAAAAGGGGGACTTTGCGACAGAACACTTTTCAAGAAACCGATGAAAATAGGCAGGAAAAAATAAAGAAAATAATAAGAATTTCCAGCATATTTTCTTTTGTAAAATTTGATCAATTTCAACAAGTAAGGTGTCATAAGCTTAGAAAATGCTGTAACAGATGAAATGATAAAATCAAAATTGATATCATCTGCGAAGTCCCCCCTTTCGGGGTGAGCCATCACATATAATCTTGACGTGTTGATAGGTGTCAGCTTATGACATTGAGTGAGAGTTAGATAAAGTTTGCCAATTACAGCACCGGGTGAGATGACTTTGCACAATTGACCGGTAGGTGTGTCGTAAATTGTTTACTTAGAAGTACACATCAATGATCACTTTATCAATTTTGCTGTTATTTAATGATTTACAGTGAATTTGCAAAATGACTGTAATTAGAAACTCTTTTCTTTTGCTAATTGGGTTTTGCTTTGCTTTGTGGGTTGACATCATTAGAATGATACAGCAAAAGTGTTAAACAGATGAGAGTGTAAAAAAAACCAATAAAATTTGCCATTGTATGTGTTATTTTTTTTGAAAACGGGGTCAAATGTTGGGTGTGAATTTGCATCAAAAGGTACAGTGTGTCCATAAAATCCCTATAACCCTAACTCCCAAAAGCTTAATAACGGTTTAAAGTCTGAATATATATGCTTGCAGTGGAAAGGTTTATTAATTTTATGCACACCTGGAATACGGAATGTTGCTTTGCAAATTATGAATTCAAAATACCATATTTATTTAATATATTTTTGAATAACTGATGGATTGTTTCTTGTTATCAAAACATTGTTCAAGCTTCTAATTCTCAAACATGCTTTTTTTTTCTACCATGAAGGGATTCGAACTTTTCAAATTATTTTAATTCAAACTGGTCAAGGCACTTCTGGACCCCCTTTATCTATAGAATTTTATACTGTATCCTCTCATCCAATTCAACCACTGATTTTTCTGAATGTACATCGTCTTAACCGTTGAGTTATTTCATAAGCGTGCAAGATATGGATAAAAATACGATGTCATTGATAATTTATGACTTGAAATTTTTGTGTGTGATTATATATTAATTTTAAGTGTTTGTCAGATGGCAAAGAGTTGAATTGGACGAGTGGAAACGGTATTTGCCATCATGGGGAAGTGCCAACCCCACCCCACCCACCCCACTTTAAGTAATTATTTAAAAAAATGGTTCAGCATTGTAAATGCTCGGATGCATCTGTTAAATACACAAGAATTTTCTTTTGACCTAGCCCAGATAGTACTTTTTATCTTGCTGTTGAATATTTGAGAGAATTTATTTGGTCAACATTTATGAATACTTATTCAACCAGTTTAATTTGAGTGTATTACTTGTAGTGTGAAGCTATGGGAAGCGGGTTGGCGCAGCGTTACTTCCCTCGCCTTGCACCAATGAGGTCCCGGGTTCGAGTCCCGCTCCCGGTGCTTTATGTGCATTTGGTTTTCAGTCCATGCTCGCTTCCGCAGGTTTTTCTCCGGGAACTCCGGTCTTCCTCCTGCATCTAAAACTGTCACTTGATTTGTCCATCTGAGTCTGCCCCACCCAGGTTATGGGAAGCTGCACGAAGGGTGAATATTACAACCGAAGTACCGATAGAATGTGCTCTACGGAAGCACTTCTAAGTGAAGTGAATGGTTGTGACGATCTACCTGCAGCGAATCACGAGCGCTTTGTTTCCTATTCGGTCAAAAGGCGCTTTATAAATGCCATTATTATTATTATTATTATTATGTGTATGCGTATTATTCTAAGTTTAAGTGCAAATAAATAAATAATTGGTAACCTGGTGTAGATTGTGAGGTTGTTAAACTTAAAAATATTTGTATAAACCAGCAACATTTATTTTTAAAAATAATAAATTGGGTGAATTTTTAACACCTTTATTTGTCTTAGATTTTTTGTTGTATACTGTATGTATTTTGTAAAATACAAATTACAAAAAATAAAACTCCTGCATGCAGTTTGTTTTAAGATCACCATCAGTAAGCATGCATACGTGTGTACCCAATGCAATGGCTTTGTAATGCCAATCATATATATTTTCTGTGTCTTCTCTCATTGCAGCCATCATGGACCATGTATATTCAAGTGATGAATTTTGACCAAGCAGAGAAACATAGAGATAACCCATTTGATCTTACCAAGGTAAACCCAGCAATTGATTTATTTCATCAATCTGCTCCTATACCTAGGCTAGGGACATTCACAAAATTTTCAACTTTATTTGTTTTGTGAAATTTTAATTTTTCTTGCAAGGTATCAAAATCACCTTCGAAATGAGGGGTTAACCACTTCATATGAGTAGTAAATGCCGGAACAAATGACCAAGGTATGGAGGAAAAAATACACTGAAATTCAACCAAATAATGCCAAATAAATGGGCTACTCTATGGAAAATTTGAACAAAGTTTTCCATGTTTTGACCCATTTTCAAATCTGACAGGGCTCATAACAAAAATGCGATTTTATTTCATAGCATGTGTTTGGTATCATTTGAAAGGTATTGTTTCAAAGAAAATGTATATTTTGTTTTATCAATTGAACCAGAAAAGAATTTAGGTTAGACCATTAAACTCTGCTGGCACAGTTCTTCAACAGGTTACATCACCCTCAACCTGTTCATATATAAAATACTCTACCTAGGTATATAAAAAAAATTGAGGGAGAAAAAAATAATAGTTATATTGAGTGGATTGAATTGCATACGCCAGAATAAGAACATCCCAACTCCAATAGCTCCCTTCGGTTAATTATAATTATAAAATATAAATGCATACAAATTTCTGAAAATGCTTTCACATTACTAAAATAGCATTTCCATTTCAATATCCTAATCATATAATTTGTCACATTTGACCTTGTAGTTGACTTGTTTAGACATTGTTAGATAATTGTTATAGTACGTAGTTGTTATGCTATATTTAAACAGCCATTACAAGAACATCCCAACTCCATGACCTCCCCTCTGCCACTATATGCTAGGAAGATTATCTAACAATGTCTAACAAAGTCAACTTCAAGGTCAAATGTGACACTATGATTAGGATAAAGACATGGAAATGCTTTCTAGTGATTTGAAAGCATTTTCAGAGATTTATATGCATCTATATTTTACATAACGTAACAGAAAGATGTTCTTATTCTGGCGTATTCAATTGCACATTTCAGGTGAGGTTTTTCTTTCACTCAATCTCTAAAATTACGTGCAATCAGGATTTAGCGCAAACATACCAATTGCAATCCGATCACATGGGAATTTTGTCACCAAATTCAAATGAATTACGCTTTACTCACGTGGGTCAAAAGTATTTGCACTGTATAGTGCAGGCTTGTATAATGCACTTGGCCCTTCTGGGCTTCAAGCAGTAGGATGCTTCATAATGAAGGGATGGATGGGATTACAAATGATTACACAGCAGTATACACTATGTATGTTATAAAATGAATGGTCAGAATGTTTACTAACGACTTTAAAAAAATGATTCAAATAAAGTAGCTTCAATGGGTAATACATGTGTGTTTGTTACTTACGCAAGTACATCACACTTTACACCACTTTGGGTTGGTGGTTGGAAATGGCTTTGCATACTTCACAATGGGTCTGTGTTTGGTTTTGTAAAAGCTGTTTTAAGGTGAAGGCATATTTGACCCTGTTTAGTTCTTTAAGTTGAGTTAATGGTGTAATGGAAGATATTATATGGTTTTATACTATAGCAATATTGTGATATGTCAATTCTTTTCTTTACTTGTTATACCATCATTGAATAATAGGTGTGGTCGCAGAAGGAGTTCCCTCTGATCCCAGTTGGTCGCATGGTTCTCAACCTGAACCCCAAGAACTACTTTGCCGAGGTAGAACAGATCGCCTTCTCACCAGCACACATGATTCCAGGAGTCGAACCATCACCAGACAAGATGTTGCAGGTGAGTGTATATGCACAAACAAATGGACTATTTATTACACAATCAGTGATCTGAGAATGCTTGAGAATATGGATTTGAACAAGGGACCGTGAGATTAATAACACCATGGGCATACCTTAGCTGTCACAATACAAAGAATTGGTGCTTTTTCAATTAGACGAGTTATTGAATTATTAGCACAGGACATAGGTTAGGACCTGTTGATAGTGCTATTGGCACACTACCATTTGAGCTCACCGTTTTAAAAGCAAGGAAAGTGAATATTTTCCAACTGAATCCAACTCATGTCGGCCTGAATTTTGCAGATGGAAGTTTTTTACCATTCATATGATTAAGACTGGATGTAATAAGCTATGTGTCCAAAAGCTGTTGATAATAGCACTCATATCATAGCAAATAACTATTGTATTTGAGTTTAATTCTTTATTTTTTAATTGATCTACATTTTATCTGTTCAAATTAGTTGCCTGAGTTGATGTCTGCCTGAATTCTTTTGACTGTGGAATGATTGCATGTGTGATGCCTGACTCTGATTAGGGAAGACTGCTCCCGGACTGGCTTCATTCTCTCTGTACAGACAATGCCAATGGAATACCAGTCAGCATTTATCTCTTGCCAGGCTGATCTCTATCATACTCTCTATGGAATGGTCTTTGCTAGACACCTGCCTGTGCCTGCCATCTGCAACAGACCATCCTGACTCTCTCCTTATCACCCTCAGGGTCGTCTTAACTCCTACTCAGGGTCACAGTCACACAGACTAGGTGTCAACTACATGCAAATCCCAGTCAACTGCCCATTTGCAGGCAAAGTGCGCAACTACCAACGTGATGGACCGCAATGTGTCACTGATAATCAGAGTAAGCTATTTTTGCATTTTGCATCTTTAGGGGCGCCTGTTCTCTTATTCAGACACACATCGCCACCGTTTGGGTACCAACTACTTGCAGATTCCAGTCAATTGTCCTTTTGCTGCAAAGGTGCGCAACTATCAGCGAGATGGACCACAGTGTGTCACTGATAACCAGAGTAAGAGATTGTTTTATCAATCATTCACTAACCATATTTTGAGGTATTTCATATTTCAACAGGTTGCAATAAGCACTTTTTAAAACCAATTTTAAGTCATTAGATATCTTCTTGTAGCTATTGAATCTTTAAACCATTAGTATTTGCAGTATATTGATGTAAATCAACTCAAGTTCTTGATAAGTTGGTAGGGTGGTCTACGACACATTGGAAGATGTGACAAATTTTCTGCTCTGACGTTAAGTCACCACTATCCATGGGGTAGACCAAACTACTCGTAGCAACAACATACAATTTTCATTGCTTGATGGTGCTTATTTTCCGATATGCAGACTTAAAAATGGTACAGTACTCTGTCAAACGGATACGCTGGTCACATAACATTGCGGCGAGGTTACGATGTGTTTACGGCGTCAATTCAGCAGACGCCAATCAGACACCGGCTGCACGGGCTGGTGTCCGACCGGTGTCTGTGAGCCGTAGAGAGGCCGGAAGCATGCCGCAAGGATTTAATTCAGAGTTAAAACCTTGCTGCTTGTTATACGACCAGACATCGGAAGCATTCACCTGTGTTATACCAATGTCATACCGCTGGGATTGCAGCGTCGCAGCTTCTGCTGCTTATGTGATCATAGCATCAAAGCAACAAAACTTAAAAATCAGACTTTGTTATGAGATCCATACAATATCCATCGTATTCTACAACATTGTGAACTGATGTTTTTGTTTGTGTAAGAGATTAGCAATAATTGATTACCCAAATAACTGCATATTAATATATTTTTTCAGGATTTTAGTATTATGTTTGGCTAATTTTGTTGCTTATACATGAACAGACCTTAAACACATGTACATTAGAATAGTCAGCAAGATCGGGTACATTTTCCCCATATGGTCATATTTGTTTATAAACATTAATCGGCTGTTTTGTTGTACTTCAAGGTATATAAAGTATAGTAATACATTTTATAATCTAAAGAAAATGTGGTAGTAGATGGTAACGTCGATGGATGAAATCACTGGAATTCTTAACACACCTTTATACCATCTAACTTAACTTAACTTAATTACATTTATAAAGTGCTAAAACAGCTGTTTCAAAGCGCTGTACAATAAAAATACAATTACACAAGAATAATATACAGAGGCATAGATTGGACAAGATAAAATGTAAAAACACAATTAAAAAGCAATATATACTAAAGCATGCACAAGGTAAAAATGTATAATGCGGACCCAGAAGAAAAAAATACAATCAACAAAAAGGACACAAAAATAAGGAAATTGTTGGAAGATTAATTTCTTCTGCGACCGCATTATACACAATAATATATAGCTCACTTTCTTAACACTTAAAAGGGAAACTTTCACCTTTTTCAATATTGGACATGTTCAAAATACCCCTAGCCGACCCTAATGAAAAATATACTGCACATTTACAAAACGCAATCTATAAATAACAGTGAATATTATTTAGATTGAGTGAAAAATAGTGCAAGTTGCTGAAGTTACAGGATGTTTTCCTAACTGAAATAAGAAGAAATGGATGACACATTGTTTGTTTTGGTTTTCTTTGACTAACAACTCAAATAGCTTGAGGGAGTTTAATAGGGATATTAATCTTTCAATTAGTCAAGGTAGCGACCCCTGTACGACCTAGTCTATTATCAGGGGGAAATATAAAGGAAACTTTTCAATTAATCTCATTACTCATGAGTTGTATATTACCCCAAGCATTAATGCTGAAGTTACTAGTTCTATTGAATAGTAAAAACTTTAAAATTGTTTTATTATTACAAAAAAATTGAAAATAGAACAAAATATAGTTGTGGTTAAGTCTCTTATTGCACAAGATGTATCAAAAGTGGATGTATAGTTTCAAAAGGGAAGCCATGATCAGGAATTACAGACCTGCTTTATCTGACTTCCTGTGTACTTAAATAACAAAATTAAGTTTGTGTGTTACTTGCAATGTATAGAAAAAAATTGAAATAAAAAGTAATAATAATAATAATAATAATGGAGGGTATTTATACCGCGCGCTGATTACCCAAAGGTCTCAAGGCGCTGCAGTGTCAGCCGCAGCGCTCCACAGTAGAGTATCCTATGTCCCTTACAGACGCCAATCACATGCCAAGGAATTAATGGGAAGAAGTCCGATTTTTAGATGAAGGAGGAACCCGGAGGAAACCTACCAAGACGGGTATGGAATCAGTAAACCAAATTCACGTACAACCACTGGCTAGCTGCATTGGTGAAAGGGAAGTATTAACAGTACTTCACCAACCCGCCTTGCCACAGCACAGTGGGCCAGGGGGTGTCAATAATTCAAAAATCGACCCCTTCAAAATGTCAATTAAACGTTTCCATTACCCAGTAGACATCCAGACACTAG
>JXSR01S001304.1:38227-48853 GCA_000969725.1 Ophiothrix spiculata
GGAAAATCCTACAGTTTTTGTTACTTTTTGTACATGTAGGCTATTCAATTGGGGTGGTAATGTAGGAGGAAGAGAATGGTAAACAGTTGAACAAAGCTTTATTTAGTCTCTCATCATGCTCATTCATACCGAGACTATATGGACTTCATTTTTCAAGAGCAACAATATCAGAAAGACTTTTTAAAATCTTCCTTCAAGTATCAGATGTTGATTGGTTAGAATTACCCGATTTTACAGACGGGTAATATGAACATAATATGAATTTTGTTGCAATTAAATAATGTCAAGGTGCAAGTGATTCTGCAAAGGTATGTTTAATTTACATCAAATCCAAACTATGGAAAGAGTGTACTATTATTATTTATGACTTAGACAGCATTATCTAGATATATTTTGATATTTATATGAAAGTATCAAATATTTTATCAACCGAAATATTTGTTTATAAACTGTTAATGATTTTGTTTGAAAATCTGTGGTCCTTTACCATCTGCAAGTATTGCCCGATAGAATAACATTTGGGTTATTGTCTTTAAACGGCTTCAGTTAAATCATTTTACACCCGATCTGAAAGCTGTTTTTAGTTTTTAATAGCTAATGAACAGATTATAAATGTGTTAAAAATATTTTACATATATGTAAATTAAGGTATCAAAATGGGGACGCTTTGGTGGTTGATTTATTTTCGGGACACCCTGTATAGATGAAAATGTTTATCTGACAGCATAGTAGCAGTCATAATTAGGATTCAGGATAACAAAAAAACCTAGAAACACCAAACTCTCAATGCTAAAGATGTTATTTATTATTGACCGATATCGAGAGATTATTTTTTCCCTTGGGACACACTGTATTGATAAAACGGTAAATCTGACAGCAAAATAACCGTCAGATTCAGATTCAGCATCACATAAAACCCCTCAGTACCAAATTTTGTGGCCAAACTATCAACTGTAGCGAAGTTATTAATTATTGACCGAAATCAAGAAATCTGGCCCACTGTGCACAGGAGTAGTGTGCCATTCTGCTACTGAACAGAATAGGTCGAAGAAAAATCCCAAGGAATTGAACCTGGGACCGGACCAAGTGTACTTTAGGTCCCATCCAAAATTTTAGGGTTAGGGTTTAGGGTTAGTGTTAGGGTTAGGTTAAATTTAGGGTTAGTGTTAGGGTTAGGGTTAATTTAGGGTTAGGGTTAGGATTAGGGTTAGTGTTAGGGTTAGGGTATAGTTTTTGATGGGACCTAAAGTATACTTTTTCCGGATTTGTTAAAATCAGATTATTACTATCTTCAATTTTGTTGTTATAGATAGGGCTAGCAATTTGAAAAATATTGAAGTTCATGAACCTTAAGAATATGTAGGTTGAAATTGTTACGAGTGGAACACACGATAAGACAACATGTATATATTCTTATAGAACATTAAAAGAACATGAAAAATATTGAAGCACATGCACATCTACAAATTTATGTATCTCCAGTTCAGGTTTTTTACAGCTGAGTGAAGCAAAATATGTAAGAGCAACAATTAACGTTAATTCATAAGTATTTGGTATAGAAGTTTTGCATGATTTTCCCTCATATGCATGGATATATCAAACATGTGCATGGAAGTTATTTTTGCAAAACAATTCCTACTAAATTTCTTGAAATAAGAATGTGTACATGCGAGGGTATTTTTGTTTTAATTCAATACTTGAATCAACATTCCTATAGGTATAGTTAATTTAAAGCAATACTATAAGATTTTGATAAAAAATGGTTTATAGTAAAAAAATCATAAAATGGAGGAATGTGACAATTTAAAAGCATTTAGAAGTGTATTTTGTGAAGAAAAAAAAAAGGTTTTGCCACCAAAAAATGGATAAAAAGCACCTGCATGCTTTCCTATACTTTCTATACTAATACATGTGGAATTAAATTCAGGATCCCGAATTTAATTCAACAAATGGCCATAACAGAAAAAGTAAGCATCTTTGAGCCAAATTGTTTGGAGGGTATTCATATCTACCAAAAACAAACCCAATAAGCCCAAAAAATCAAAAAGTCATGGGTGACAGGGGGATGCTTCATTTTTAACACTTTATAGTATTGCTTTAATCTATGCAAATTTGAAAAGCCTATCTTTGACTAGAAACTGAACCTCATATTCATTAACTCATGGCTATAAATGAATTATTTATTCTGTTTGGCAGCCGGAGCCCCCAACTATTTCCCCAACTCGTTCAGTGGGCCGGTGGATGATCTGAAATATGCCCAGCATGTGTTCTCTACAACCGGCGATGTTGCCCGCTACAACACTAAGGACGATGATAACTTCACCCAGGCTGGAGTGTTCTGGAGAGATGTGCTTAGTGCTGATGATAGGACGGCACTGATTGGCAACATGGCTGACCATCTCAAGGGTGCTGCCGAATTTCTCCAAAAGAGAGTCGTAAGTGGGATTTCTACATATATGTTACTGTAAAAGTAGAAACTTTTATTTTCACAGGTTTGCAATTATCAAAAGTGATTGTGGTTAATACAAATTCCTTTCAAAAAAGGTCTCTTACCTGCATGCATACCTTAGGGCAATCCCTATTGCTGTGTCTGAGGATGCCATAATTTACCCTAAGAAATGTGAGCCCTTGCATGCTTGTGAGCAAATTATGTGTATGAAATATCTTAATCTAGCTCAAACCAGCCGTAATGTCAGGCCCTGGTCCTTTTCACTTTTTTATCTGCAGAGTTCATGATATAAAGTTTAAAATGACACCTCTGCGAACTTTACCCGATATTCACAAGTCAATTTATGGTTCGTGAAAGTTCGTCATGAAGTAGAAACTGAAACCGAGATAAACGCATTCAAAAACCAGTAACACTATGGTCACAATACTTCATACAAACAGTTGTCTACATCTACATCTACGCTTATTCTCATGGTCCTATAGAGAGCTGATATACTTTAGAAGGTATATAAGTGACTATTCACTCTAGTCCTAGAGTAGATGACGTATTTTGACATACGGTTATGGTACCGGGGAGGATTCCCCTACTCTTATTCCGAACAGCTGTAGCTTAGCCCGTGACGTTCATTTACATCCGACAGTGACTGTGTCAGGAACACTTCAGATGGGACCGATGACTTTATGTGCCCTCCGAAGCACGAAGCAAGTAGAGTAAAGTTTCTTGCTTAAGGAGACAAGCCGAGCCTGGGACTCAACCCCACGACAGAAGAATGCATTTGATCCTCTCTAGTGGCGTTCGCTGCCAGTGGTCCTTCCAGACTTACAGTACTAACTGTTTGTACAAAGTATTGTGACCATTGTGTAAGCTACACACTTTCCTGTAATTTGTCAAGAAATATTACACTGTACTTTAAATTTTGATAAACGTGTATTATCTGTTACAGATTGCCAATTATGGTCAGTGTGATGCCGAATGGGGCAAGAGACTTGAGGAAGCACTCCAGGCCTTCAAACTAGAGGTAGCGTAAATCTGTCTCTGTTGTCATGGCTACAGTGTCCAAAATGGAGACATCTCATTTGAAAAAGTCTGATATTTGGAGTTATTACCACGAAAAAAATACTTTTGAAAGAATTTTATAGATATAGCATTTATTTTCCATTTTTGTATCTAAATTAGGAATTTAAGAGCAAAGAATTAATGAACATTTTATTACTAAATATTATTATTAGCTTTTCATTATCATAATATACCAAATTTCTATTTTTATTTCTCTTAAAGAGAATATATACATCTTATTGGCATCCTGCCTTATCAGAAGCACAGTCATGAGTGCATTTCTCTAGCATC
This sequence comes from Ophiothrix spiculata, assembly GCA_000969725.1. NCBI lineage: Eukaryota > Metazoa > Echinodermata > Ophiuroidea > Amphilepidida > Ophiotrichidae > Ophiothrix > Ophiothrix spiculata. The sequence goes on from JXSR01S001304.1 coordinate 42,024, forward strand.
CTTTTTACGTGATAGTGTTGTCAGAATTTTTTTTATTTTTATGATGGTTATGATACCTGATGTATATATTTTCTTGATACGAAATAATACATAACATTCAATATATAGTTTATATATCCTGATTTTGTTTTATGCATTATAATAGCTTATGGTGTGAGGGCTTTTAAATGTTTTGCAAAGTCTCAAGGTTTCTGATTTAGATTAATTTAGAGTATAATGGCTACTAACCAGTATTTGCACCATATATTTCCTATATATTGCTTTGCAGTCACACGACATACCATACCTCAGAAACAATATTATAATTTGACTGTGAATTAGGCCAGGTTATGAATTAAGCTGTCTGGTGTAACATAGCACAGCCGGTGACTTTATACCAGGGCTTGGATGCCTAGCGTACACGTAAATTCATAACCTTGCTTTTTTGTCAATTGCAAGATAATAGATTTCAATGGAAAAATAACAATCCATTATAGTCCCAAGTTCAAAAATATGCAACAATTTTAACTGTCACCATACAATCATCATCATTTTTTTGGCTAAATAGTCAAATTACTAATTAATTTCATCTTTTTTTTTTAATTTGGAAAACATGTCACTGCTTAAAAACTAGGCGCTCATAATCACATAATTTTAAACTGTAAATCCAGAAATATTTGCTATTATTTAATGTAGCTAAGACCCAAAATTCACACGAAATGACTATAAGAAAAGATTTCAATTGCAAGCTTATGTGATTAGTTAAATTGGACTATCACTGAAAGCTTAATCTTCAGAAATAATTAGTAAAATATTGAATATGCAAATATTTCTTGCTTTACAGTAGTTGCTTTCATAATCCTGCTTGCCAACCAACCAGGTGATCAAGCCAAAAATTTGCTATTCCTACTATCCCAAAACAAAGTTCAAGTTTTTTTCATATCCAAAAGAAACTCTCAAGGATTTGTGATTTTTTGAGCTGCCTTGCATGCCTTAAAGGAGGTTGGTCCATTTTTTCAAAATTTAGATTTCAATACCACATGAAAGTTGTCTCTAAGGAGATCTAAGTTTCAAATTTCAGATGAATCAGTCAAACCGTTTTGATTTTACGGGCAATTTATTATTTCAGAACTGCCTATACGTTACTGTGTTATTATGGTTACCATAATTAGACGCATTTTCATGCATTTCTCCAAAACGGAACATAACTCAGCCGTGAAATTTCACATGGGGTATGAGAAAAATGTGAGCAATATTTTGGAACCAAAATCTCAAAAAGTTTGAAAAAATGTTGAAGCAATCGGACCATGCTCCTTTAATTTCACCAATGGTTGGCAGGCACGTATTGACACTTTTTGCATGCTTTTACTTATCTTTTTATTTCACAGAGCAAGAACAAGAGAGCCAGTTCACGCTCATCAGCTAATCTGTAGAGGTGTTGCCAGAATAGAAGCAAGCAGGTTGTTGACCGATTTGGAAGAACTTTCTTGATTTGGTATCACCATCACTTTCATCGCTTTAGCTTAACACCATATATATAGCTAGCCGCCTAGGATATAGGCTGGGGAATTAATTGCAATAACATGCCATGCTTTATGATGATAATGATGGTGATGATGTATCCAAACAAATGAAATAGATTTCTGAAATGTATGATATATATGAAGATGTATATAGTGCGGAATAATCATGAACTGAACAAATTTTATAGCACAAAAGAGGGGAACAAAACATGTGTTTCGTCAAATAATGCTTTTCATCAGGTACAGCTGTGCTATGTTTTCAGCCAAAAAATATGCAATTCCAACTTATCCCTCCTTGAAAGCTTTCAGCTTATTAGACAAAATATCTTTCCATTTGTTGGAGGAATTAAGGATTACATTGAAAAAGTAGCCTAGATAATTCATACAAAATCAAAAAGTCAGGAATGGTATTGGATTGCCAGGCACAGTAGCTCTAAGGGAGAGGAGAAGTCTCTTGCCAATTCTTGAATCGTCCAGGAATCTTGTAATACTATTGGCTTGCATTCATCTTGGGAAGTCCATATTGAACAGTGAAACTTTCATTAATATATAGTAAGCTGCATTTCATTGCTTTTTAATTAAAAACACATCTCACCTGGCCTTACATAATCATTATATATACTCAAGCAGGGATGTACTTTGATTTATATCATTGCATGTTTATTAACTAAGCCCCATCGAGGTTAGGAGAAATAAACAAGGATAACTTATTTTATAAAAATGAGAATATATCTGAATGCATGAGAGCACTAATTGTAACTTCTGTAATATAATGTAAATTACCGTATCTAATTGCATGCTTGACATACCAGCCAATTTTATATTTTTCACTGTGTCATAAAATATTCTGAAAAACTCATTAGATTACGAAAGTCATGATCCCATAAAGTTCATACAACCGCAGAGCCAGTGAAATTGCTTTCTTAAATTTAGCTCTTTTATGCAAGATCACTGAATATTTGATAAATAATAGGTCATTGATGTAACAGGGCGGTCAATTTTCTGAATGAATGGCATTTGTGGTAACTGGGACAAATGTTGCCTTTGTTAATTGAATATTTTATTATTTGCTAAAAATGCCATGTCACTCGCTTGAGGCTATCAGACCTATCGGTGTTCATTAGAACACAACCAGATTACTACAAAATGCAAAATTGTACCTAGTGGTACAACTTCTACAATGGTACATACACAGTAGTTCCAGTGTCCTGCCCTAAGTAGCACATTATGTTTTTACAAATAAAAATATTTTTCTACTTTCTTGATGTTACAACAGGAGTTGAGCAACTTCAAAACAAATGATGCTTTTCAAAGTATGCTACCATGTAGTGCCCCTACTAGTGTACAGTGTTGCATGTTGGTAATCTTGCTGTGTAAGTTCAACGTGAAGTAGTCACTGTGTGGGTATAAGATTGTGATTTCAACATTATGAGTAAATTGGAATGGAAACTGATGAAGGCTTAAATGTTTGGTAAAGCTCATGACGATTCGTGACTCAAGAATCTGGGACTAATATCCCCGGATAGAGTGCATCAAAGCCGCTTAATTCTATTTCTACAACCCATAACTTGAATATTTGAATACATACCATTTTCGGTATCATGGATCCAATAGATGAACATAGCTGTGTATTTTGCTTATTCATATATAATTTTTTAGATAATTTTTTTGCCTTATGCCCTATCATATTGGTAAAATACAACTCATAAAAGAACTGTTTATGCACATAGTGGAAGTCAATTATTTGTGATTGCGCTATTCATAAATCTTTCGGGTGACTTGATTTAACCACTATTTCCATGGTTTGAACCAAAACGTAAAGATATATCAAACTGTCCAAACTTTTTTATTAGTGGTAAATTGTAAGTTGTATTTTGTTCAGGGAAATCATGCTGATAAACTTATCGAAATCTAAAGTTTAAGTAGAAGTCAAGATAAGCTTTTTGTAACTGTCAAAAGGTGGTTTCAGAGTAGTTGTTGCATTTTAGCTTGTAGTTACCTCTTTGATACAAAATCTGAGGGATCACTCATCAGGGTTGTCACTATGCCGGGCGGTGGCGGGCGGGACCACCCGGTTCTCTTCATTTCCACCCGGCACTCAGGCTGATTTTGAGTCAAAATACCCGGATCTCAAGACTCAAAAGTTACAAAATCAATGAAGAATCAATAGAAAAATTAACAATTATTATCAAAATTTCTATTTTCTTACTATTTCACATAAATTTTACCCGGCACTAAAAAATGCCTGGTGACAACCCTGTCACTCATCTTAATTTATGATATCAGGATTTTGTTTTTTCCATCACTTATTGCATACAGTACAATTACAAATTCAGTGCCAGGGACTTGAAAGTCGCTTTTGTGTTATCAGGATATTTGGATTAACAGATTTTGTGTTAAAGAGGTTCCATTGTATTTACATTTATTGTTGCTGTGGTTTAACTTAATCCAACTCTTTACAACGTGACCAGGGGTCGATTTCACTAACATTACGATGCATTGTAGCTAACGAAGGGTTCAGCTCGTAACTACAACTAGACTTCACAAAGACGTGAAACCCTTTACAAAGTGTTCACCACATCGTAAAGTATATCTAATATGCATTAGAAAAACCAAACACTTTGTTAACGTTGCGTGTGGTCAAGAGGTGGTTGTAGCTAACGATGGGTTTTGGTCTTACGATGGGTAAACGGTGCATTTTAACGTTAGTGAAATCGACCCCAGATCAACAATGTAATTGATTTATCATGGTTGTGCCTGCCACAAAATTTTTGTAACATTTTTTGGAGACTCGCACTTGAAAGTGTTTTTATCAGCTTTTCAACCACCACGACAGAGACCCTGAAACCATCTTTATCCTGGTGCAAGTATATCTATAGTTATGGGGTAAATACAGCTCTTGATTTTTTCAAACAAAATATAAAATAGGTGCATCATGCTGTCAGTTACAAAAATCTTGTCTTTGTACTTGATCAGTCAATTATTTTTTTTTATATTGATGAACATTATGTTGCATTTGTATATAAAATAACAATATATTCTAGTAATCTTTTCCAATTATTCTTGTATTGATTTTATTATAACAATGTTTTGAATAAAGGGAAGTGGGAGACTTTATCAATGATTTCTTGTGGCAGTGAATTTTCTTGCTTGTAAGTTGATGCTATGCAAGATGTGGGTGTTCATTTAAAATATTCAAATAACATAATACTTATTAGGTAATTTATAGATTTTTGAAAATTATGGAATTTGTTGATATCAAATTTTATATACCTCATATATAGATTCCTGTCCTCTGATTGGTTAAAAGTGAGGGCATGGATTTAACTAGGCCCGGGGCATATTTTTCACTAGGCCCGTTCAATACATTTTGCGCAAAATACGGCGCGGTCAGCATTGAAAAGAGAAATATCGTAAATCATTATCGTTTCTTTTAAGCAACCAGATGACGAAAATCTATATATTCGGTATATAAAACGAATATTGACTGCTTTTTGTTCGGGGCATTGTTAAAATTATTTCCCCTTGGTGATCTCAAAACCATGAATATGCCCTCAGCTTCGCTTCGGGCATATTCATGGTTTTGAGATCACCTCGGGAAAATAATTTAAACCATGCCCCTCAACAAAGCAGTCAATATTTGTATAATACTGTAGCATTTCAGAATTTCAATTTTAACAAGATGATGCCTTATATTCATTCATGTTTTTGATATTTTTATAGGTGATTTGAAATACATTTGCAACTTGCATAACATCAACCAGATTCTTGTGTATATGCCGTAGGGTGCCAGTATATGGCACGTTTTTCCAGTTGCTGTTGAAGCAAAACGCGACATGCCATATACTGGCACACTACGGTTAGTGCCTGCGTCACCTTCCGAGCTCACAAGAAGGTGACTAACATGTCCATTGACCTTCTCTATAGACGAATTTCATAAGTCAATATCTTCTTTCAGAGAGCATATAAATTTTCCAAAGGTATGCCAGTATATTCTCATTAGTATTTAACAACATATAACAGGCCAATATCAGCTTCAGTTGAGTTTAAATGCATTTTTTTGATAAAAGTTGGTCAAAATCCAAGATGGCGGCGACCATGTGCTTTTACAAAAAAGTTGCCAAAAGTTGATTTAAAAATTAGTCTAGTGTTTTAAAATACTCACGGTAGTATTCCAAAGGCATAATAGATCATTTTTGTATAGAATAGATATTGTTGAGTCGCCACATTTGCCTGTATTTCAATCATGTTCAATGAAAAACTCGTACGTGGGCAGGTTCAATACACTGTTGCGTGTCCCTCTAGTAGGAGGGACACGTTTCGGGTCTACACTACGGTATACTGTTCATCACATCAAAACCAATGGTTACCTCCCTGTTGGCTTGTGCTACAGAATTTTTCTCATTTGCTGAAAAGTTATATTTTCCAATGTTATCATGTTTTTAAAAGGTTTAATGATTCTGCGTCAGAAAAATATTTGCACAAAAAGGAATTAATCTATATCTGTTGTGTTTGACAGTTGATTGGTACTTTAGTAGAGATATTTATTAGAACTGGCCCTTATCATAGTAATGAGAAAAATCTGGCTTCTGACTGGTGGGGTGGGATGGGTTATACATAATTGGTGTGGTGCATCACTTCATAAGATGACTTGGAAGAAGACACAGTCATGTAAATGACATTTCTTTTAAGAAGAAGTTCAAAACAAATTATATAGTGTCCACTTGTGGTTTGTCAATTGGAGGTATTGGGTCTCAAGTAGACCAGAATACCCCCATTTGAGCCCCATGGATGACAATGCCATTACATGGACCAACAGGCTAAATAAAGTTGGCTACTAGGAGACGGCAGCATTTCATGAATATAGGCCCAAGGGCCGATTTCACTAACATTTAGCGATGGTCGCTAACCTTGTTTTGATCGCTAACTCCAAAAATGATCGCTAAATAGCGGATAATTTTAACAATTTTGCGATCATAAGGGCTCTGTCAAACATCACGAAATGTACGAATAACGTACACTGGTTTGGTCATTGAAATACATGTAATCGATTACCAAACCAGTGTACGTTATTCGCACGGTACGGTGATGTGTGACATGGCCTTAATGGGGGTTAGCGATCATCGCTAAACGTGAGTGAAATCGGCCCCTGGTGTTGTCATTATGCATCTATAATGGGTGTCCAACTTTTCTAGTCACTCATTTGATAAGAACCAAACTGATGCTGAAGCTTACAATAATAGAAAGCAGAATGAAGATTTTTTTTTAATAACACAAGTTTATTTTGCCATAAGAAATGAATCTGTATAAATACTTTAAAACAGTACT
>JXSR01S001304.1:57730-70359 GCA_000969725.1 Ophiothrix spiculata
AAAAATTGGGGGTCACCGACTTGGTTTTCAAGAAAAATATTAAAATATGGCAATTTTTAGCTTCAAAACACTACTCAGTGTATATGCGCATGCGTATTGTGGCACTTACCTACTCGGAAACTAGCGCGTACTGTACGCGTTGATGACTGTACGCGTTGATGGCGCATGGACCAAACACCTTAAACAACACATGGAATGTGATGGGATCCTAAGAGGAGTCTTTTACCTTGTGTCATTTATCTTCTTAGCATTGTAGATCACTAATCCCCATTTGACACATGGGTCAAAATGAGCATGACAGAATGCTCAGGAGTACTACATTTGATGCTAACCTTGTTCAAACTCACACTTTCAAAACTGTTGATTAAGAGCTTAAAGTTTATATCACTATGCCATGCACGTGTCTCTTCTAGGATCATATCCAAAAATAAAGTAGTATTATATTCATAGTAAATTAAATAAATTCATTTCTTATTCCAAAACATTAAAAATGATTTATAAAAGTTTGGCTGAAACTACCAAAGAATTAGTAGCAATATGTTTTGCAAACAACATCACACAAAAATAATTAAAGATCAATTATATTGTAATTGTCAATTGTAAATAAGGAGAAATTTGTATTTGTAAGTACTTCCATATCCAAATCAGTTTATCCATTATGCATGATCTATAATTTCGATTGGCATAATCTAACTCCAACTCATGCATTACCACCTTTTGTAAGGTTGGTGTCCACTCATTAGTTTTGGAAAAGCAACTGTTGATTAAATCCATAGAGAAGTTAACTTTTCTAAAGCAGATTTACATTCTGAAAGCAATGGTCATGTAGATTTTGGATAGAGCCAAAAATGGCTCTATTGTTTTGGCTGTATTGGGCCAAAATTGTATACTTTTTTCTCGAGTTAATTTTGGTCAGGCTTTCCAGAAGTGCCAAAAATATGTTTCTTTTTATTAAAAACCAACATCACCATTGTGTTCAGCATGTAAATTCACTCCTAGAAATGTATTCTTTTATATGGATTTCATTTTAATTAAGAGTTATAGAGTAAAAACTTTTTCAAAAATGGATTTAATTTTTAATAACCAAGTTATAGAGCAAAAACTTTTTCAAAAGAAGAAATCAGGACCTTCCCATCATGCCTTGCTTCCAATGGGATTTTTTGTATGGGTTGTGATGAGAGGGTTTAGGGATGAAACATGTCTGAAATGCAAAATTGGGATCAGGTCTGCTGATTGTGCTATGTTTCATCCCTAAACCCTCTCAGAAAACCTGTACAAAAGATCCCATGCTATCCATGAAGGTGGCTTACCTGATCTTTACAATACATGGTGTCTGCTTTGTTCATATGACACCCAGTTATAAGTATCTGTGCTGTGTTATAGGTAGCAAGACACTCGCATGCCATGCTATCCATGAAGGTGGCTTACCTGATCTTTACAATACATGGTATCTGCTTTGTTCATATGACATCCAGTTATAAGTATCTGTGCTGTGTTGTAGGTAGCAAGACACTCGCATGCCATGCTATCCATGAAGGTGGCTTACCTGATCTTTACAATACATGGTATCAGCTTTGTTCATATGACACCCAGTTATCAGTATCTGTGCCGTGTTATAGGTAGCCAGACACTCGCATGCCATGCTATCCATGAAGGTGTCTTACCTGATCTTTACAATACATGGTATCAGCTTTGTTCATATGACACCCAGTTATCAGTATCTGTGCTGTGTTATAGGTAGCAAGACACTCGCATGCCATGCTATCCATGAAGGTGGCTTACCTGATCTTTACAATACATGGTGTCTGCTTTGTTCATATGACATCCAGTTATAAGTATCTGTGCTGTGTTATAGGTGGCCAGACACTCGCATGCCATGCTATCCATGAAGGTGATATTAGCTATTGCGGATGTAGCTACCAGGAAGATGTTGCTATTGGAAGCACTCTCACATACACCTAGAATGAGAAGAAACCAAGACATTGGCTTTACTAGATCTACAATTACCTTTTTGATTGTAATCCTTTAGAGAAGTAGCATTATAAATGTCATATTTCATTTAAGGTCCATCCTTCAGTAAAGCTTCAGTTGTGAGCCATTTCCTACTTTTTGTCTACATTTACATCTACATCGATATACGCTGTGAAAGTAGTTACGTCATAATTTATGCAAATCACCAAACATGTGCGATCTGGTTAAAAACAAACGTGGTGGCCATTTCTACCACATGTTAAATCTATGGGGAATAATTTCAATTTTAGTTTTATTACTTTTGAATCAAAATGAAGCAAAAATAAGCAAAAATCATAGTAATGTGTTATAGGAAACTGTCTTATAATAGACCAGAAGGTCACCCCTTTCACTATTTTTTCAGTTTGTGAACCAAAATCAAATGTAAAGATGGTCTGATTTTTATACGTACATACATGTATTTTGTTAATACGTGTGATCAGTGGAACCACTACGGACATGATCATTTTGTTTGGAACCAGATTGCACGTGTTGGGCTAATTATCATAAATAAGACCTAATTATACTTCCACAGCCATAGGAACAGAGCTGTCATGTCTTAACCAAATGTTCAACTCAATTTAGTTGAAACGAATGCTATATTATCTTAAAACTATTCAAAGAAGGGATGTCTACCTGATATGAGCACTCAAATACTGCTTGGGCTGTGTCTCATGAGTGGTGTGCTACAGGGGATCATTTATTTCAAATACACATGGTACCAAGCTTCAGGAGACATACGCTGGGCTCCGATGTCTTATCCAAAATAAGACTCCGCTAACGGCTTATCAATCTAAGCACTTGATTGGCCCGTATCCTGAAGGCATTTGTTTACACTTACACATGTGACGCATCGGTGATTGCGCAAATTTCTTGTTACGCGTAAACCTCTTCACCAAAACCTTCTACTCAAGAACGATTGCCGTGTATTTAGAAAAGGGGAGCAAGCTGGCAAGCTGTGTAATTCTACTGGTCAAAATTTTGACTAATTATGATCAGCCGTTACCTGCGATGAAGGGCACTCTGAACCAAATAGTGAAGCGCCCACATCGAGGGTACCAGCGTACAGGAGACAGTCTTTTTGGTCTCAACTTTACAGACGATGGTTTTAAACACAACTGTTTCAGAGTAAGGTGCCTCAATCAAGAATACTACAGCTCTCCAGTTTGGACACTTGACTTTAAACTGGTTGTTTCAAAAAGGCTGTTAGAAAAATCCCTGAACTCCTATTCCCCCCCCCCCCCCCCCCCCCCCCCCCCCCCCCCCGGGAAGACTCTGTCCCGGGAAGAAAACAAGCTTAATCAAATCCCCAAAATGATTTACATAAAGCCATCGACTCAAAATTACTCAGTACTCACATGTGAAATGTTTGATAAAAGCTAGAAAAGCATCCCATTTGTGGACCCATTTGGATATAGGCCCTAAATAAGATGTATGGGGTTTTTTTTTCACAACTTATTTTGAGAACTAAAGACTGCTAGATGTTTTGTTATCCATTAAATTTTTTATGTCTTTTTAAGAAGTATTTTAAAATGAGTGTTTATCTGAGGCAAGCAGAGATTCCAGATTTGAAAAAAGCATGTTTGAGTTGATATATGTGTACCGCCACGGCAAAAGGGTCCAGTTGTCGGCTCGTACATGTTGCTCCTTGTAGCATATATAATGTATTGTATTTGTATACATCAGATATGCTACAATGAGCAACATGTAGGAGTCGACAACTGGACCCTTTTGCCGCGGCGGTACACATATATGTTTTTCAATTTAACATTTTTTATGGACTTTGATGTCTTGAATTGAAATCGACAGAACCAAACAGGATTCCCAAATCCCGCCCAAAATTTTTTGTGAATCCCAAGCACTAAAAATCCTGAAATTCTCAACCTTACTTTAAACGCTTGAAGAGTCAGGAGCACTACACATACATATGCTTGAATGTCTCTCAACAAATTGAAATATTAGTAACAGCTGGATATGACCTAATACATTGTTCTCACCTGTGAGTTCTCTGAGGAGATCCTCCATGTGTTCAATGAAGCCTAATAAATGGTGATAGTTGTCTATGTTTGGAGATGTAATATGTGCTATAACAGATGCCGCTTCAGCCTTCACTGATTCTGTAGATGTCGGTGATGACAAAATTTCACTAAGGTATTCTACCCCACTGGCCTATATAAGAGACACAATAATAGGATATCAATGTCATTATTAGTGTCTATGTTTGGAGATATTTGAGCGATGACAGATGCCGCTTTAACCTTCACTGATTCTGTAGATATTGGTGACAAGATTTCACTAAGGTACTTTACCCCACTGGTCTATATAGGAAACACAATAATAGGATATTAAATTCATGATAACTGTCTAGCCATCATAAAAATCTTACATGAAGCAACTAATGGAGGATACAGGGATGGAAGCAGACGACATCAAGACGTGCATGCTAAAGTAAAAAGTAAGTAAGTGCCTATGTTTGGAGATATGCGTGATAACAGACGCAGCTTCAGCCTTCACTGATTCTGTAGATGTTGGTGATGACAAGATTTCACTAAGGTATTCTACCCCACTGGCCTGAATAGATAAACAATAGTATTTTATTGCAATGATTGTCATGGTGTAGTTTTAGGACCCTGTTCATAATAAGGAACAAAGGCAGCTCCCTTGTTCTCTAGAAATAAAGGTTAATGTTTTAAGATGGGCAGACTTTTGATTTGAACAAAATTATAAGGTAAAGCGTTCTCTGGCAACTAAATGGTAATTTGACTGAGAATGGGGCTGACGAGCCAATCAAGCGTTGTTCTTTGCTTACGCACAATTTGGCGGCAAAGTGTATGATGCATGTTGTGATATAGTCAAGTTATAGTAGCGCGCGACAGAACGCACAGCAGAGTCACTACGCACTCGCGCAGCGTCGGTATAGGCATGACGCCCGCGTGGCGCAATCCCCTAACTTAGCCGGATTTTTAGGGTGCAAATAGACAAGTTTCCTATCTGGACTTTCTTTAATCTATGGGGTAAAGTATCAAGGTGAAGAAAACTTGTGAACAAATACAAAAATAGTTGATTATAAACAGGTTGTTAGTTATCAAAAACCATTGACTTTTCACAAACTAACAGTTATTGAAGAAGGTATGCTTCAGGTAAAAGAAAACAGTATAATTGTTTACAAGATTGCACTGAATTTGATACATTAGTGAAGCTATGCAGTAAAGACAAAAGCTGATTGTTACCATTTCAAGAAACATATGTATCTGAACATTTCAGTAAGACGTTCTATAATTGGTTATTTTTGTGCCAGTTTCATGATGGGGTTTCTGATTGACTGAATATCCAAATTCCCTGAGCAAGAGTAAAATCAAAGATCAAATCTGATGATCGTGAAAGCCAGACTGTTAGGCTTAAGGGCCCTGTCAACCCTTTGTTTTCAGAAATGGTTTTTGCAAATAAAAGTATACATTTCTAGAAGAGGATTTGCATGCTAAACATGATGGTCAGGTCATTTTTGGACCAAAATGTGATATTTTGGCACTAAGGTCGAAAAAGGGTCCAAAAATCTTGTTTTTGGCCAAAATTTTACGGGAAAGCTAACTCAACTTTGGTAACATTTTGAACCTTGTTACTTTATAGAACCTAGAAAGCAAAATCTAGGAAGGCATTTTTTATTTTTTTTATTTTTGTCTTAATTTTTGAGATATTGTCAAAAATTGGTCCAAAAATGTCAAAAAAAAACACACCATTGTTGGCAAAATATGACATTTTTTGACCTATTATTGGCAATATTTCAAAAAATAAGATAAAAATCAAAACTTTTAGAAATGCGTTCCTAGATATTGCTTTGTAGATTCTAAAAAGTAAAATGGTTCAAAATTTTACCAAACCAAAATTAATTTAGTTAGCTTCCCGTAAAATTTTGGGCCCAGAAACATGATTTTTGGACCCTAGGTCCAAAATTACACATTTTGGTCCCAAAATAACCTGACCATCATGTTCAGTATAAAAATCCGCTTCCAGAAATGTATACTTTTATTTGAATTTAATTGTCCGTTGCTAAGTTACGGAGCAAAAAACATTTCTGAAAAAAGGGTTGATAGGGCCCTTAAAATGCAAGAAATTTTTTTTGACAGGTGAAGCTGGAATTTTACAATTTCTGACCATTTAATCATGTTAATAGCCATTTTCAAATATTTGTTTTCAGGAAAGTGATTATAAAGATCTCTTTGTCCATTGTTTTGAAAGTGCTTGTCCAGTTTAGTAACACTGTGGTCTTCAGCCCATAACACATTTGGCAAGACCTAGCTATTATGTGATTTGGTGTAGACACTACGAAGATGTTTACTAGACACTACAAAGTTTAATCATTTCAACTTAAGCATCTACGTTGAGTCTAGCTAGATGATAGCTGCATCTTGCTAGCATGTCATAAGCATAAGCCACTAGCATATCAAATTAGTTAGAACATTACATGCATGTATATCTAAAACTTCACATTTAGTACTGGTGTTTTGTTTACCTTTTCTAACTCCTGTCTTCCTATTTCTGTATTGCACATATTTGCCACAGTGCGCAATGCAATGGGCTTGATTGAGTTCAATGCAGACTGCCTACATACTTGCAATAAGGACTGGATACCTCCCTCCTGCAAAACAAAATATATATCAGATATTGAATATTCAATATGTACCAGAGGTGTTCAGTAAGGCCTAAAAAATTGTTTAGTTGGCTTAACATAGAAAAAAAATAGGGTAGGTAGGTCTGATTTTTTTTTTTAAGTCTATATATGTTTCACGCACAAGATTACAAAATATACGACACATATACAAAACACATCTTCACTTTTTCTGTAACACATCTTTTTAAATGTCCTGCAAGCCATATCTCGGGCCCCCATGAATCGATTCCCATCAACTTTGGGATTTGGAGGTTTTTTACCATGCCCCCAAAAATGGAAATATTAAGGGTCGGCGGTAAAAATAGGGTCGGTCGGGTTACTTTTTTTTAGGCCTAAGTTCGTGGCATAGTAAATAGCTGCAGTTTGTATTTTACAAAAACTTACAACTTGCCTGTTACAGGTTTCTAAAGTTTAGAATTAAGCATAAAAATCGCTAAATTCAGCCATTAATATTTCCTCCCTGATACTTTTGAAACATGCAACCCGATTCTTTTCATGTAACTTGAAAGAGTAATAGTGTTTACACCTAGTCTTTGTTGAATTTGTCAGGTGTAGCGATATATATATATATAGCGAGAGATATTAAGGTAAATGCACGTCCATTAAGATTTTTTTTTTAATTTAAAGATTAAAAAAATCAACTTTCAGTAACCCCCAACTAAGTTTTTCTATAAATAAAAAACAAAGCTAATATTTACTTATTGTACTTATTGAACACTCCTCGTAAGTTTTCCGTACTTATTTGACACTGGTTATAGATATTTTCTATCAACTCATCTTTACAAATAATGTTTGCACAAAAATTGAAATGTACTGTCTAAAAGATTTGTTGTACTTTTTAAGTCCAGCATAAGTTTTTGTTGAAAGCTAGAGGATAAACATATATTTTATATTATATCATGATCGCAGTGATTTGAGCCGTGCAAAAATTATTTTCCATTGCATGGCATGAAACAAACCTGTGTGATATCATGATATAAAACAAATATTGAATGCCTATGCACGTGCAGTAGTTCAAAATATATCATTTGGTCAAATTTGGACTGATCCATTTTGTGAATTAGAAAAGCCCAAATTTGACCTCATGATATATTTTGTACTATTGCACTCTCAGGCATTCAATATTTGTATACTATAAGTCCCTGCCTAAATTCTTCGAACAAAATTGGTCATGTGACATTGATTTGCAAGTACCTGTGGCATTAGCATAGATTTTTAAAACATAGATGTGAAGGCTTCTCTTTAGGTCCGTATCACTTTTCACTGCGTCATTTTCATGAATACCGCAACATCGCCCGCTTTTGGAGGGACCAAATATAGTCAAAAATTTTCCAACATAAAATCTGCGATATTTTTCAAAAATATGCCTCCAACATTATGAAATACACGACAAACATTATCAATATTCATCTATTTCCTTTTAAAAAGCAGACCACACCATGCTCTGTGTACAAACAGTACCTCCGTATGCGCCAAGATACGCGTTGACTGTTAAATGCTTATAGCTGCGCGCGTAGTGCCAACGGGACGCGGAGTTGTTTATAATTCAGAATTGATTCTGTTGTGATATTTTGTCTCGCTGAGAACTAAAATTACTGAGGATTTTACCCGATTGTTGAAAAAAGGTAAGAAGTTAACAATTTTTAGTATATTCATTATAAATCTGACTAGTTAATGGTGTGTTAACGATAGTTGTTGTTTAATAAAATGTACGTTGTCTTTTTAGTAAATCAAGCCAAATTAAGTTACGAAAATCAGTATGAGTGGTGAATAAAGATGGCGGGTTTCAAACTCGGTTTTGGAGGTATGTAAATATTTTCAATAAAATTAGCATATTTATGATAATTTTCCAAAAAGTTGTGACGGCCAGGTGAATTGGTTATCATTGGCGTACCACCTCTACCTGTATCTTTTTCTAAGGGCTTTAGTCAACAATTGCCCTGCACTCTGGATTTTTATTTACATCAACCGAAGAATTGCAACACTGAGTTCAATCCAATGAGTAAATAAATAAGAGGCAAAGAGATAAAAGCTTCTACAACCTCCAATAATCATGTCTGAATGTGCAGAGTGCATGGCATATGTAATTATTGTGGTTTTCTTGAAGCAGACGTCAAAGACTATATCGTAATATGGGTACCAGATTTATTTATTTTTTTGCAACACGTCTAACCAATGGGTTACAACCCTACCTAAATTTTTGGAGCGGGACCCCCTCTGAACTTGGTTTTGCTATCAATAGATAGGTATGGTCCTCCCGTATCCAACGATACCAAGATCACAAAAATCGGCCAAGGCGTTACGTAATAAAGGTCTTTCAGGTCGAAAAATCAGAATTGTGGCAAAAGTGGCCACCAAAATCATTTTTTTCTAAATAATGGAATTTCAACGGCTTTTTGCAAATTAAGAAGAGAAATGATTATTCTTACATGCCCTGCAAGTTTCAGCCTCATAGCATGCATATATGTTTCAAAATGTAAAATTTCCAAAAATGTCACCGAGTTGCAACAACCCCCCCCCCCCAACTTTGACAGGCTACCCAAACCCCACCTTAGGTGGTACCCCCTAATTTTTTCATCAAAATGACCGCAAAGGATGAACAAGAGATAACCCAAATGCCTGATGGGGTTGGTTGCTTTTGCGTTTTTATGCTGCAGGGAAAAAACATTAGGGGGTGTTGTAACCATCCCCCCCCCCCCCCTTGGTTTGACAAGGGTTAAAATTTTAAGACTGCATATCAAGCGATGTTGCAGTGATGAAAGAATGCACCATAAAGGCCAGATTCCTTTTATCCGTTTGCGGCGCAGTTGCGGTGCATTTTGCACTGTAAGGGTACTGGTAGTAGTATAATTTAAAGCACACGATTGAATGGAGATGAATGGTATCAGGTTGGAAGCTGAGATTCAATTTTGTCCATCCGTTTTTAATGCAGTTTCATTTCAGTATCTTCTCTAATTGATAAGTTTCCGCATGACCAAAACGCATTCAAAACGGATGAATCGAATCGGACCTATTCAGGTAAACGCATGGGTTTCCGAATAGCCACACGCAAATGGATCGGATAAAATGAATCACTCTTGCTAAAAATGCATACAGAATCGCATTGAAAACGGACAGTCAAAATTGAATCTCAGCTTAAACCTGATCCTATTCAATCATATGCTTTAAATTATACAATTACCAGTACCCTTATATTGCAAAACGCATCGCAACCGCACCGCAAACGGATAAAAGGAATTTGACCTTAAGGGAGGCAATGCCACTCATTGCAATGATAGAATCTAGCTCGTTTAATTGTTTTGAACCTTATTTTTTAAATTCAAAACTGGATAACTCACCTGTGCAATGAGCCTGCTAAACTCCTCGTCATCTTGAGATAAAGCATGGACCGCACTAACTGCCGTCTTGATATTGTACTCACTGGCTGCCTGCTCTATGCTTCGAACCAGAGACTAGAGAGAAACAAGTGTATCAAGATTTAGACAACATTGCAAAGTATATGCTGAAGTTGTAGATCTAGCTTAGATTAAACATTATACAAATAATAAATGTTTATGAGTGTAATAGTGCAAATATTTTCAAAGGGTGAGAGCTGAAATGTTCTGTATATTTTCACAAGGTAAATAGAATATTTCAGCTTTCACCAAATGCAAATGTTCTATTGCACGAATATAAAAGCATTCATCATTTGTTTTATATAACATTTAAATAAAGCCTTGTAATTTGAAAATCCATGGTAGGGGTGCATTCACAAACAATGGGACCCTGTACACTGGATTTTTGTTTACAAGTTCCAATAAATTATTGTTGGTCTACAATGTTACTTTCCTATGCATGATTACTTTTGTTAACAGCAACTGACACTGAATTGTGTTAGTGTCCATAAGGCACTATTTATAAAACAATTTCTATACTTTGATCAACACTAAATAGGCGCGGATTATGAGGCTTTTCTTCATCCGCAAGTAAACATAATCCTGCTTACACGCGCGCTGTAGATACAGATGCGCAAGTTACGCGTAGGGGCCTACAACGCGCGCCGCATGTCCTGCAGTTGTCCTGTGTCCAGCTACGCACACATGCTTATCTGTATCAATTCACGATGTGAAAAGGCCCGCCTATTTGGTGTTGATCAAAGTATAGTACAATATTTTTGAAATTTTTCTCTGCAACCCTAAAATGTGACTCATATTTAGAAAGATTTTACTTTGAAAGCACACCAATGTTACCAACTTTGCATATTTTACATGGAAACTATACATGCAACAGTTACACACTTTAACAATTAATACAAAACTTGAAGCATATAAGTTATACGAATTAGTTAGCTTTCCATTTTGTAACATAAGCCTATAAGAAATCCACACAATTAAATGCAAACTACTTGGTCTATTTTTAAAAGCTTCTATTGTATTGTAAGTAATGGTTCTGAGACTAGTATCAGCAGCATAAAGTACAAGCAAATTGAAGCGAGCTTGGTGCATAGGAGGGTCAAGTTATATCACAATATTTCCAGGAAAGAAACATTTTGTTTTATCAAGAGCATGTATAGCCTCGCTATAGGAACAATATTTCTTATTCACTCATCACATTATTTTGACATCAAACTAAGCAGTGTTCATTGAGGTCATATTATATTGCAATTTTGCCATGTAGTAAAAGGTAGATTTAGCGAAAGTAAGTACTTCTTTTAATTGTTAGTTAAAAATGTTAAGGTATATCATTTTCTTGCAAAGATAGTTCATTTTTGTAACCGACCCAAGTTTAGCACCAAACCCAAAAATTGACAGCATTTGATCAAGTTATCAACAATAAAACGACTCCCCAAAGTGCACCTCATCAGTTGATCTGTAAAGTTATAAGCTGTTAGACAAAAGCAATTAGACCACAAATCCACCTCTAGAAAGAGAACTCACTGCAATTTGCACATTGTATTCGTTGTAAGATTGTTGTGATCCGAGACGTGGTCTGCCGCAATTCTGGGGTTCGCGTTGAATGACATATACAATCAGCTGAAGGGAGAATCAGGATCAGGGGTTGACTATATACTTACAGTGGAACTCTGTTAACACAAAATCTTAATACAAAAACCCTGATAACACAAGCCTAGGTCTGCTGGTGTCATGTGAAGACAAGATGAAATATATGCAACACGTCTGGGAGAGGATTTGAGCAATGTATACAATATAAAGGAATCTGGAATTAGGATCAGGGGTTGACAGGCTGTATTTAAACTTGCCTATCATATTACCCTTGATATAACCTAAAAAGTCTGTGTACATTTCACTCAAAAGGAAAATACAGGGGGTGCTCAAAAAGAACGTCATTTTCCTGAAAATATTTCAAATTCCTCCTGATTACATCGAATAAAAAACTAACATGTCTTGGTACTGTATACTCTGAGGATCAAATTGGGAGTGTTTGATTACATCAACCACATTGCTTATATTACAAACGTCTAGATTTTAAATGTTTGTAGCAAAATATGCGCATGCTTTTCCATTAATGTTTCATACGTGGTCATCCTTTTTAATGTGGGTACCCATAAAAGGTGGATTTGTTACATGGAGAGTGATTTATGCATTAATTTTTGTCATATCTTTTCAACAAGCAAATGAAATGTCACAATTTTGGTATGATTTTAAAGACAATTTATTTGACTTTCAAGAAATTAAGAATAAAATCCAAATGAAGTGATTAATTAACCTTAATGACCCGTTAAAGCTACCCAGCCAGGGGTGGAGTCGGGTGAGGTTGAGGCATCATGAAAATTTTGCATGAGTAATTATTGTGTCATATCTCCTCGAAAATCCATTGAAGCGTCACCAATCTTATATGATTTTAAAGGCTAGTTATTGTTTATCAAAAACAAGTTGGAATTAACCCGAATAAAGTTGATAATTAACGCTTTTAACAAGTTAAAAGTCAATGAGCTAATTTAGCCAGAGAT
>JXSR01S001304.1:84758-96531 GCA_000969725.1 Ophiothrix spiculata
AGTTTCATCATGCTAGTAATTGTATTTTTCTTTAACATTTTTTTTATTTTTTGCAGTATGGAAATGTAGGATGTCCCACATTTTAAGGTTTTAAAAGTCTCAAATGCGGGACTATCCTGCGAAATGCGGGATGGTTGACAAGCCTGTATGGCGCTCAGTCAGTTATCGTTCAGCCATCAGAGGCCAGGGGTCGATTTAACGTTAAAATACATTGTAAATACATTGCTGGACAAGAACCCATTGTTAACTAACGAGGATATCTTGTCTCTTCACAACGTTACAAACTGTTGGAATTTCACCCTGTAAAATTTGTGTACCTTACAATCTATTGTAAACTTACGAAGGGTTCTTACGTCTTAGTGAAATTCAATATATCCGTAGCTACATATATCGTGGTTACAAAGTGTTTACAATGGTATTTACATTAAAGTGAAATCGGCCCCACAATGTTGTTCCAACTGTAGAGTAGCATTAAATTTACTGATTTGATATCAAATTATTTTTTGTCAAACCTTACTCCACATTATATTTAACCTGAACTTTGTTGTAGTACCACACTGAAGTTTCTGACGGCAATGAGGTTGCAGTATAATATAAACAGATCTAATTTGTTCTAGGGGATCCTTGGCTAAAGCTAAACAATTATTATGATCACCTCCTAGCACATCAATAATAGTAATAATGTGCCATTTGCCATATCATGTCTCCTTGTTTCCAAAAATTGATTATGCATTAAAAACCTAAATGGTACATTCTGGAAACATTGAATTTTCTGTGGGAACACAGCACATACAATGTTCTATTTAAACAGCAAATTGGGTTCTCCCTCAACAGGGGATCAAATGTTATCATTGCAGGCCAATATTTGCAGATGTCTGATTATTTCAAAATGTTTTCACTCCCAATCCAAATATTGGATATTTTTCCCCTAAAGGAACTAGTTTGTTTACTTACTAGTACAGCCTGGCAAAATCAGCTGATATGGTTTTGGCTCTCTTCCGTAATGCATAGATGTTTTCTACAGGATGAAAAATTATCAATAATACTTAGTCATGAAATAATATACAAATTTCCCACCAATTACTATGTATCGGACAATTGAAGGATAGCGCAATTAACAAGGTGCAGTCGCTTGCATGGTAAATGCCGAATGAAAAAACATCCAACAGCCATGAATTGTCAAATTTATTGGTTTAAATGCATGTCCCATATTTTTACCTATTTTAGCCTTAAAATAATGTGCTCCTTTAAAGGTAGGTATTCCGATCTGGTGACAAATTTAACATATACTTTTTCCATATTTGAATGAAGGGTCATTACCTACTTAAAGTTTCATTTGCATACCTTGAGCCAAATTAATGCTACAGGGCAAAAATGTGTCTGAGAGTGACCCATTGAAACCTATAGGATTTTTATTCTTGTTAACAAGATACTCCAGTTATTCAGTACTATTTTGACCATATCTCTTCAACAAAACATAGTTGGTCATAATAATTTACAGGGGTAATGAGAAAAATATGTGCTCTCATCTGGTATCAAAATCTTTTTTGAAAAAATTAACATGCACTTTTTCCATATTTGAATGAAAGGTCATCGCCTAAAAAAAGCAATTGTAAAGTTTATTTGCCTACCTTTAGCCAATTTAATGCTACAGGCAATAAAAAGTTTTTTTATAGAGTGACCCATAGAAACATAAAGGATATTTATTTTTGTAAACAAAATATTCCAGTAATTCAGCATTTTTTTGTCCGTATCTTTTCAATGAAACATCATATGGGCTTGAAAATTTACAGGGGTTATGAGAAAATATGCGCTTTCCCGTGGTATATAGTATTTTTAATAATTAAATTTCTCCGTACGCGGGGTTTTGGAGAACAGCTACGGTCATTATTGTAGAGGTTCATCAGGATCGTTAGATAAACATAATGATAAAGTTCTCTATACTGATCCAGTAATTCACTTACTTGATGTGGATGTTTCAGCAACCACTGTTTCCTCTCTCAACACTTTGATGTAACTGCCGATCTTGACTTGACGCCTGTTGGTCAACAAATCTGGCAACACTGTTGCTAGGCAACTATCAACAAGCGTCAAGTTAAGATCGGCAGTTACATAAAAGTGTTGAGAAAGGCAACAGTGGTTGCTGAAACGTCCACATCAAGTAAGTGAATTACTGGATCAGTAAAGAGAACTTTATCATTATGTTACTACGGTGGTTTGTGTGAAAGTCGCATGTATTTACAGCGTGTGATTGGCCTAATTCCAGCGAATGTGAAGCGCCGACGATCGCGCGCGTTACGCTCGAGTTAAACAATGTAGTACGCAGGGAAATTTAATAGATGAAAACACTATAACAATCTTGCATTTGATTTTGTGAGTGAAAGTGATCAGTATACACATCATTAATATATTTCGTATTGCATGAGAACAAAGTAGGAATAATGATTTTATCACTCAGTACACATGTACGTTGATAACAAAAATTTGAAAATGCCAGCAAAAATGCTTTTAAAATGGTTATTTTTAGATTTTTATAACATTGCAATCAATTTTAGATTTGCAGTTTCGTTGGCTTGATTGACAGATTGCGCATCATTTCTATCGGCATCGCGTAGTACAACGCATTGCAGTTACTAGTCACGCACGCATAACAACAGTGTTCGCTTTGTAATAACTGTATGTTCTAAAAGCATACAAGTTGGACTATTAAAAGAGCTGTAATTTTGTATCAGATCTATATAGAACTTTGACATTTTATGTAATACGGAAATATCCTTTTTAGCTATTAACCAATGAAATTGTTGTATTTTTATCTACTGAGTTACAAATGTATGTATTCACCTTTCGTATTGATTGTGACTTTGGCAAGGTCTGACGTTGAGCTGCGTATTGGTTTCCCCTGCAGTATACACATACATTCGCTTTCTGTCATCATGCGTAAATCCTTCATCCACCGTTGTACGGGTTTGATCTCAGTCACATGCATACTAGAAAGCGCACAAAAACATAATCAAAGATGAAGCATTTATAAGAAAGATCACAGAAAATAATTAAATTAAAAACAGTTTTGAAGATTTTTCAAATTTATTTTTATTCTGTAAATATGTGATTATAACTTGTTCATGAATACTTTTATAGGAGCTTGTCTGATTTTTCAAAATTTAATTTTCATGGTCATATAAAAGATGACCGCCCAAGATGTCTTAATTTCAAATTTCAGCTTATTCGGTGAAATCGTTTTGATTTTATGGGTAGTTTTGTATTTCAGAGCTTCCTATAAGTTACTGTACAGAATTAATTATGGTTACCATAATTAGACACATTTTCATAAATATCACCAAAACAGAACATAACTCAGTCGTGAAATTTTACATGGGTTATGAGGAAAAATATGAGCAAAATTTTGGTACCCAAATCTCAAAAGGTTTGAAAAAAAATTGGGGCAATCGGACCAAGCTCCTTTAAGAAGGCAACACTTATTCCAGAGCCTTGCAAAATTTATAATGAAGCATTTCAGACTTTTTAAGTTTTGTATCAGAAAGGTCCAACTCTCAAAACAAAAAGAAAAAAAGAACTCAACGTTTAAACACCATTTTTGGATTAGTGAACCTTATCTTATTTTCGGACTGGCAAACTTTTTTCCATTTTCAGACTGGTGAACCTTTCTTCATTTCCGGACTAGTGAGCCTTTTTCATTTTCGGACTAGTGAATCTGTTTTCCATTTTTGGACTGGTGAACCTTAAGATTAACAAACCTTTTTTAATTTCGGACTAGCGGATCTTATTTCATTTTCGGACTTGCAAACCCTATTTCATTTTCAGACAATTAGTCCGAAATAAAAAAGGGTTTGTTAATCTTAAGGTTGACCAGTTCAAAAATGAAAAAAGTTTCACTAGTCCGAAAATGAAAAAAAAGGTTCGCAAGTCCGAAAATAATTTTTTTCAGACTAGCGGACCTTTTTTCATTATCGGACTAGTGAACTTTATTTTATTTTCGGACTGGCGAACCATTTTCAGACTAGTGAACCTTACTTCATTTTCGGACGGGCGAACCTTTGGATTCTTACCTGAATTTGTGGAACGCTCCATAACCCCTTTCGTAGCAGTAGCCCCAGGGTTTGGTAATGAGCCCTAGTTGCATGAAATTCTTCATTAGGCCTAAAAAAAATAATTGTTTGATTGGCGTAACATAGAAAAAAAATAAGGTAGGTAGGTCAGATTTTTTCACATGTACAAGAACACAAAATATACAACACTTGCAAAAATATCTTCACTTTTTCTGTAACACATCTTTTATTTGTCATTTTGAATGTTCTGTAAGCCATATCTTGGGCCCTCATGAATAGATTCCCATCAAATTTGGGATTTGAAGGTTTTTTACCATGCTCAAAAAAATAAAAATATTTAGGGTCGGCAGTAAAAATAGGGGTCGTCGGGTTACGCCAATCAAATATTTTTTTTAACTTTACTTACTCTGAGACAGATTCTGACAGCCAGTCTCCTAATGCTGACCTGTCCTCCTTCATCTTCCTGTTGAAAAGAAAGACAAAAGACAAATGTTGAAAATATGGATTGAATTTCATACATAGCAAATCGAAGGCCAGGGTCAGACGAACGACGACATCGCATTTACTACAATAAATTTGGTTACCATAATACATGTGACCCCCTATTTATTTCAATCGGGTCGTTGTCGCATTAAAAAAGTGAACGAGAAAATTTCCATCGTTGAGTTGGATTTATTGTAATAAAGTTCAGCCACGGATCTAGGATCTGAATTTTACAGGGGGCGGAAAGTGTGTTTTTCAGCTTTTATCTGGGAAGAGCAAAACTAAATTTAGTTTTTCTCTTCCCAGCTTTTATAACAAAAAAATGACCCAAATTAGGCTGATTTTGCAGGATTTTTCCAATTTTACGGGGGGCACCGCTCCCCCCTGGATCCGCGACTGAAGTTGAAAATAATGCAGTAAAAACCATGTGTGACCCCACCTCGTAATTAATTACCACATTGGATTAGTAGTCTACATGCTGAAAAATGGTGTGCTAATACCATCTCGTAATTAACTATGACATTTTATTTATTGTAGTAAATGTGCCCCGTCATATCTAAGTACAAAAACTTTAAACTCAATTTTCTCAGAACTATAGTTTTCCGAATCAGCTTCGCAACCGAACATCCAATAACCAAAAGCAAGGTGTCATTTTAAAGCTTAAAATCTCAGCTTTCAGATGAGACCAAAAAATCAATTTTGATTTTGCCGACCTTAAAGTACCTTTAGATATGACGGGACACAAAAGCGAGGTCGTAATACATGTGACCGCATGTCGTAATTAATCACAACTATAAATTTATTGTAATAAATGTCGCCACACGTCTGACCCTGGCATAAGTGATTTAGAATCAATTCAACAACACAGATTTTTAATAGACAAAGGAAATTGTAATATTGATTATTGATTATGAACTTGTCATTTGTATTTGATCCAGTTATGTCTGGACATGGAATTAGGAGATCTCCTAATTCCATGGTCTGGGTCTTATCTTCCAGTACTTCAGTAATTGACACTTAATAAGTGAAATATCTTGAAATATTGATTATTGATTATGAACTTGTCACATTCATATGATCCAATTATATCTGGGTCTTATCTTCCAGTACTTGACTCAGTAATTGACACTTAATAAGTACACTGCCCTGGAAGCTTCTCCCAGTATTTCTCTACAGCACTTTCAAAAATGAGTAAAACTTTAGTTCTGGGAATTTTACCTGAGATAAAAGTATGTCTGCCACTAATAGTTTAAGCAAAAATCTATGGTTTAGGCAGGAAAGTAGAAGGTTTAAGCTTGTCAAAACCTTAAAATTGAAAAAAAAATCAACAATGAAAAGACATTCTAAAAATTAGACCCAACTCTTCTTTTAAGATGATCATATCATTCATAAGGTCCATTGCTTTCTTCTTTAATATCACGCATGTGTTATTTCGATACAGCGCTGGGTCATTGTTATACATTAGAGTGTTACTTTGCTCGTTAGTTAGGACTCTGCTGAAAGGTATATTGCCTTTCAATTTGCATAATCAATTTAAATGCTAATTAACGATTGAATATAATCAGATTAAGCATTTGAAATGCTAATTTCTGAAAAACTTAATTCAACCAGATGTGCAGGCCCTACAGAATAAAATCAAAGGGAAACAATGTTTGATATAAAACATCAAGACACTAAATAAAATATGTATTTTATTTTGAAATATTTTTTTTATTTTTCCCTAAATTTATTATTAAAGTATTTGATGATCATTTATAAATATATATATATAAACACATTACACATTTTTGAACCAGGGGTAAAGGCCAAGCTCCCTCCACCCCACCCCACACCCCCAAAAAAATGAAATGAAATACAAAACAAAGAAAAAGAAAAGAAAAAAATTATGAAATAAAAAATTGGTTTGGGTACGGACATGCCTCTGCAAAATTTGAAATTTGCATGGTCTAATCTGGGACCAATGGTTCCAGGCCTATGAATTAATCTAACAAAGGAGTTCTTTAAAAAACTAGTAAAAAAACCCCAAAACACATGAGTTCTTTAAATACTAGTAAAATATATGTGTAATTTTAGTGCCACATATTGGTCCAGCTATTGGTTTTCAATTCATTGTTTCTTTAAATTTCAAATCCAACTGCATGGGCCGGGAGGCATTGATCTTGCTTTGTCAATCCTCTAAACCTATAAAATGATCATGACTGACTTTGCAATCAATTGTGATCATGGCTATATTTGTAATCAATTAGGGTCATGAGTGAAATTCAATGTGTAATCAATATAGTACATGGCGAGTTGACATGCAGGTGTTTCCATTCATAGCTGATATTTTGCTATCTACTCACGGCCAGCAACGTGCTTCCAATTAATTCAAGATGACCCCCATCGTGAATGGGTTAATCAAATAGCTCTTAAATTTACAAAAATTATTTCATGAGGCACAGGAAAAAATAGAAATGTTTCGCACACCTACAGACTGAGACAATTATAGCTATATCGTCTCAGCCTTCAAAGATCTGTAATAATTTGAAGTTTGATTTCTTGATTGGCGTTTTTTAATGATACATATGTGTCCCGTAGGTACCTTAAGGTCGGCATAGTAAATTACGCGATGCGAGCTATTGAAGCTGAGCATAGTCAAAAATCACGTCCACGGTCGAATTTCTAATTTCATCAGAAATGTTATCTTTGAAGTGTATTCTATCATATTAACCCTTACTCTCGCACGCTTAAATACAGTCTACGTCCAAATACGTCATGAAAAAATGTCGGGTTCCCCCCGGTTCCCCCGGGATTCGAACCCCAGACCCCCGCTATCCCGTTCCAATGTCCAGCTATGCCAAGCCACCGAGCGCGGCCTGCCCGGGCAGCAATTTCCTGATCATCTATATCCGTCGTCTGTGACGTATTGGGACTTAGGCGAATTCTTGATTTCTTACTGTAGTACTTTGTAGTACGTAGGAGGGTAAGGGTTAATCATGTTCCAACATCCAAAACATAAGACAAATGTTTTTAAAACCGTAATACAAATCCTTTCTCCATTCAAGTTTTACCAGTACAGAAACTTTAAACTAGATTTTCTCAGAATAATAGTTTTCTGAATTAGCCTGATGTCTTTTACCAATTTGGATGTAACTTTGTAATCAAGCATCAAATAACCAAAAGCAAGGTGTCATTTTAAAGCTTAAAATATAATCTTTCAGATGAGACCAAAAACTCAATTTTCATTTTAGGTACCTTTCGATATGACGGGTCACATATGTGTCCTGTCATATCTATATCTACATGCTACAGGCCATTGAAGCTGAGTAGAGTCAAAACTTGTGTCCAAGGTCTAATTTCATCAGAAATGGTACTTTGAAGTGTGTCCTATCATATCAATCAGGTACCAACAGTACTGGGTTCCAACATCAAAAACATAAGAAAATAATGTGTTAAAAACCAACATAAAAATCATCTTGATCAAGTTTTACTTTTAAAAACTTAAAACTGAATTTTCTCAAAACTGAAAATATATTTACAAAATGATCAGGAACACAATTTTTGATTTCAAATTATGAAGGAACTAAAAACAGATTTTCTCAATGACCATGATGACTATGAGGAAGTATGTGGAAGTTATCAGAAGCATTTCAATAATTTGGCCAATATCAATTGTAAAGGTATTTAATACCCAAGTAGCACTGGGTAGTTGTGTGTTTAAACTTTACACTTATATACTGAAATAGATCCTTTGGAAAGACTGCTACATGTACATCCAATTGGCTTTTGGTATATCAACCTTAATTAAATAAAGGGGCAAAAGAGGGGATTAAAATGTGAAGTGATTACTTTGTGAAAAAGCTACCTTTGGAATGAGTGTTCACACTATCATGTATATTCCTTGATCAGTCTGTTCCAGCACTCACACGTGACGCCTGTCAATTTACCCGGTAGAAGGTGATGATTCAAGATGAAGGGAGTCACCACAAATCGGGCCACAAATTCACTTGGCATGATTTAATATCATCACTCTAGTCAGTAAATGCCTAAACCATGTATCGCATGACTGATCTGCAGCCATCACTCATGTCAAATCCTTAAAATTGTCAGAAAAGGGGTCATTTCAGTCATTATCTGCTACATCTTGTTTGTAGGGCTGACCTGGCTGGGGTTGTTTGGCAAAAATCTCTGAGATGTCTTAATAGAGGTTGTGCTCTATTTTATCGATGGACTACAAACAAAAGATTTGAACATGTGACCTGTACCATAAGTCAAACCATTTGAACTCTTAAGTAATTGAACCCGTCACCTGCAAATTTACCTAGTGTTTTTACATATGTGATGCTTCACCTCGAAAGGGGGGACTTTGCATGTATGATATCAATTTCGATTTTATCATTTCATCTGTTACAGCATTTTCTAAGCTTTAAAATGACACCTTACTTGTTGAAATTGATCAAGGCGATCAAATTTCATAACAGAAAACCTGATGGAAATTCTTATTATTTTCTTAATTTTTCGGTGCCTATTTTCATCAGTTTCTCGAAAAGTGTTCTGTCGCAAAGTCCCCCTTTTCGGGGTGAGTCATCACATATAGATGTTAATTTCAGCTTAACATCAGATCATACTGAACAAAGGTTAGGGTTACCGTGAACTAAGTCAAATGCACAACCTCTATTTTGGTATGTAACATATTAATCAACATCACAATGAGCAATACAAGTCTCTGTGACATCAGCCACAATGATAAGAGTCAAAAGTTTTCTGTAGACAGTGGATACATCTAGGTTTACATTTCCTGAGATTCCATAGATACTCTGCTAGACTCAAGGAGTTGTTGCAAAGACTGAGATACGCTGGGCTCCGATGTCTTATCCAAAATAAGACGCCGGTAACCGCTAATCAATCTAAGCACTTGATTGGCCTGTATCCTGAAGGCATTTGTTTTCAGCGTCAAACACACGCGTGACGCATCGGTGATTGCGCAAATTTCTTGTAACACGTAACTAAACGTGGTGCGTCATGCATAGGTCGCACATGTAAACATCGCCATTTTGTCAACCTCTTCACCTTCCACTCACGAACGATTGCCATGTAGTTAGATAGGGCGAGTGAGCTGGCAAGTTGTGTAATTCTGCTGGTCAAATGTTGACTACCGTAATTATGATCAGTCGTTACCTGCTATTGGCAGTCTGAACCAGGCCCATAGCCAGGATTTTTTCAAGGGGGTGCAGATTTTCAAAAAGTTGAGCTTTTGAAGGAAAAATTTCATTTTGGTCGACCTTAAACTAATTTTAGTGGTTTTGACAAAGTGATGAGCAAAAGAAAAAAAAGGTTTTCAGTAGTCTTGTGTGGTAATTAATTAAGAAACAGCCTATATTTACGTGTTTTGATGCTTTAGGTGTTCTTCTAGTGGACATTTAGGGAATTTTTGTGGACTTTTTTTGTACATTGTCGAATTTGGGGGCTACGGGCTTGGTCTGAACCATATAGTGAAGCACCCACATCGAAAGGTACCAGCGTAAGACTGGGATACCTTCAGATCCCTACCTAGTCGTCTCTTAGCCAATGAGATACCTCTTGGCCCGATGACCACCTTTAAGGGCTGACAAAGAAGATATAACTAACCCTGTCTACAGAGAAGAGAGTTCGAGAGCAGTTTTCTTTACTCTAGTAAGCTCCTCTCTGACGTCACAAACCTCGGATGTAACTTTTGATCCATGTGAACACCTCTTTAATCAAACTGTCTATGTTGCTACAACAAGCTGGATAGTGTTTTTATAAGGAGTGAATAGTTTGTTTGATTACTGGTACTAAAGGCCTACTGGTAAATTGAATTAAATCAGCATAGTGTACATAGCCCAAATACAGGGGGAAAATTCAACACTTTCTGCAAATAGCTGCAAATGTTTGAACAAGGGTCTATGATACAAGGGTCTATGATACAAGGGACTGGATTTATTTTACATCCTCATCAACCTAAGTTATATTTTAGGTGTTGACAAAATGGATATTTCTCTAAATTGCACAACTTTCTGGGAAAAGCTTAACTGAATATTGTGAATAAAATCAAGACAAAATGTATTTTGAGTTTGACTTCAAATATGAACAAAACATAATGTACTTTTAATTGCACAATTTTAGGTCACTGTGGCTTTACTAGGCCTACATGTATACTTATTAGCAGTCAATATTTTTATACTAAACCCATTCATTATATTAGAATAAGATTAATTAATAGAGAAACAAAAAATTGACAATTTAGGTGTGGTTTACAACAGATTGATTTCCAAAACAATTGATAAATAGTGACAGTAGTACCAGATCTATTATATCAACCACAAAAATAGTACTTATCTCCCCCACTCACATATGTGGGCAGGATATACATGTCCGGCAGTCAAGACCCCTTTTTTCAGGCCGCCATGCCGCTCACTAGATCCCCATTTTTGAGGAAAATTACAAAATTTTAGCTCCAACTGCCAAAATTGCTCAGGAAATACTAATATTTTCAGCTCAGGATGCCATTTTTGGCCAAAATTTCAGTTCACTAGACCCTCAAAAATCGGTTTCAAAGGTCCATTGTTTTGAGAAAATCAGTTCACCTGACCCCCATTTCGGCGCTTCGCGCCTGACATACCTACCACTTTCAAAGTTGAGTGCCCCCCCCCCCTCGGGCTAATCTCAGGCTGAAACTGATATCATTTTTTGTTTGCTACTGCATGCGCACCATACGTTGAGCACCCGGAGATGAGCCGCATATGTCTCTAGATCCAAATTAATATTCATACCATGTGCAAAAATAAACCGGTAGCCTCCCCTGAAAGTCAATGAAATTCTAATGCCAGAAACAAATAGCCAGTAAAGACCCGAGTCGCAAGAATCCTTGTTCTTTTAATGTCCTTTCAATGAAAATTCCTTTAGAAGACAATAATAAAACAATGTAATCTTTTATAGACACTTTAAGATAATCTCCTTGAAGACTTACACAACTTTGTTGATTATTTTGATAACGCCTTAGCTTTTCATATTTCAGTTGATGACCTTCTTTTTGACGCCTTTAAGGGGGTAGTTAAACAGGTTAAACCGTTTGATCAACACCTCTTCAAAAAGATGAATCAAAATTAAGTGTATGCACATTTCCATCATCAAATACCAGTCTATATCTTCACAAGAATCTCATTGACCCCGTTCACATCAAATACTAGGTATGTTTCCACGACGAGTTCTGTTTCAAAAGGTAC
>JXSR01S001304.1:98111-108129 GCA_000969725.1 Ophiothrix spiculata
TGCTTTTATTTCCAATTTACAAAATTGACCATAATTTCCGTTTCGGTTGTCGTACGACTGTAATTTTTTCTGTTATGGAAAGATATTGTTCTCTATTACTTATAATTAAAAACAAATTTAGAGAATGTATCATACTTTTTGAAAAGGAGTCACTTTAATCACTGTAAACTTCTTTTTGATACACCCTGTAATGTCCATTTCAACATTTGAAGTTCTAACGAAGTACCTAATATAGGTCAATTAGTATTTGTCTGATAATCGAAGATCGAACTCATCAAACGAAGGTATTGTAATGTCCATTTCAACAAAGTTCTAACGAAGTACATAATATGGTAGGTCAATTGGTACTAAATAAAACAGAAAAATCCAGAAATTTGTCTGTTTTAAGTGTTTAAATTGTTGATTAAAGACATTAAAATAATAAAGCTATGAAACAAAACAAAAAAATACAATTTTTCCCCCGTAAGTATATTATTTACTTTTAGTATTACACTATCAGGCTGTTTCTATTAAAGAACATTTTCCGGAAGCAACTGGCTAATGGAGTAGAAGTATTCAATAGAAACAGGCATTCTCCGCCATTATCCGTCTTTTTAGCGGCTAAAGTTTAGCCGCTATTTATCCTGCTTTTTGTAGGATAATAGCGATGAGAAATACCGCAAGACGGCAATAGAAACCGAAGCCATCGTACTTTCCGGCGAAAAACCGGAAATCAACAATATCACGTGATCAAAAAATTGACCCCTGTCGCTTGCATGACTCCTGCTCATACTTTCTGAATGTGTAGCTGCTGAATTTTATCAGTCGGTACAGTAATTAAATTACAAAATTTGCTAAATTATGGCTACATCTTGAAAAAGAATTTGACCTTTGTCGTCCCACAATACTTTGCGGTAAGCTAGGTCAAAGAACTTTTATCCGGCAATTTTGTAAAGGTCACTCGACCCTGATCACTTTGCGCAAACTGTAATCTAATAGAAACTTGACGCTCACTGCTATTATGCGGTTAAATTTTATCCGGATAAATACAGGATAATTAAAAGAAACACGCTGTACGAAATAAAATTTATGTTTAAGTAGTGAATACATACCATACTTTCCTATACTTGACTCATGATAATAGCAATTGTTAAACGCACATGATTGACAACGTGTTCAGCATTAGTAAGGCATGAAGTCAGTTGCGTATTATAACGAAGCAATTGTTCAGACTACGCTACCGATTTACTTCTTTGAAAGAACCAAAACGAAGGTAAGTTAATCTTCATTCACCTAAGGGATGGGTTATTCACACTTGGTTTTAACAATCATCGAACCATTTGTTGAATTGAGCAAAACCTCTACATGTAGTGAGAATGGAGTCCATGTATAATCATTTTTTGAAATTACGGCAGCATCAAAGTCATCCGCTAAAAGAATTAAGTTTTCCTAATCATCTCAGAATGATATTAAAAAACATCAAAATATGACCCAGTACCAATAGGCCTATGACCAATTCATGAATCATGATTACTTATTTCAATTTACCTAAATCTTAAGGCTCAAGCCATATAGAGCAAAACGTACGAATAATGTACATAAGTTTCACGTTCTGAATGTGTACTAAACGGACCATCAACATATGAATAACGAATTAAACATATACATAACGGACCGACCATATGGATAACGTCTTGAACGTACTTAAAAACGAACACACAACGAACAACAATGCATAAAATAGAATAGTGGGATAAAGTACGTTAGGTGTACGTTTTGCTCTATACGGTGATGTGTTACAAAGCCTTTACCAATGTTACATTACAATTGGATCACCTTGTAAATTATAGGCCACCAGCTCAGTGCAAATGGGTCAACTGAGAACACCCGCAATTTCTTGATAATGAATAGCTTGGTTTCATTTTCAGATTTTATATATACTTTTTTATACAATTATAACCTTTTGGTATGAAGTTCAACAAAAACATTGTCTTTTCAACATTCTTGAAAGTAAGAAATTTTCTTTCTTTCATCAAAGTTATCAGTATCAGTTTACTAAACAATTTAAACACGTGAATTATTATATAGCAATAATGTATAAACAAAACATATCTTTTGGTTTCAATTCTAGTTTTACAGTTTACAAATTACCAATAACTGTGAAGGGGTTCGTGACTCATGTCTTACTTCACGTCACAGGGTAATAAGACCCAGACCTTAAACCACATTTTGAGAGATGCCAAAGTATTGGAATTTTACCTTTAGAAGCTCTTAAATGCCTGTATATTTTAAACATATTCAGTACTCATGGTACTATCAGTATCAATGATAAATTTGAAGTAAAAATAAAATAACCCAACTTGATGTGAGGAATATGTAACTAATAGGCCTAATACTTAGATGTTTTAGGAATTTCTTGTGAACAAATATAAGTACCCCTTTGGTTGCATACAATTAGACCTTTCTGTTTAGTATCAAAATTGAAATTACAATGGAGGAAATGTTTAAACAATTGATTTCAGTTCTCATAGTTCATTTTGTCAAAGGGAAAGGAAACGTGACAGAACTTTCTTTGACTTACATATAATGTATCCTTTCTTTCTGATGTTGCAATTAAGATTTTCCTGATAAAACACAATTTAATTGTACTTGAACCTTCACTATACTATTTGGTACTAATTTGTTGTAAAACAGTGACTTTATTACAAAATTTACCTTATCAGAGTAATTTGATTTATTAAATATTAAATAAAGGCCTATGGTTCAATTAATCAGAACAATTAATGGCATAGAAAGTAAAGTTGATCAATTGACACAAGTACCTTACAGCAGTACTATCTAAGTTACAGTATCAGAATTATCGCATTCCCAGGTTTTGCCAGGTAATTGTCCACAGTATCACCACATTATTTCAATTCATTGTAAAATAGTTCCTCAAATATTAAAAAACTTAGCTATATAAAATTTTTCTTTTTAAGTTTCAATAACATTGCACTAAAAATATTATGACTGGTACACTCTGTATTTATACCAATTCAACTATAAAATCAATTGACTAAACAGCAACATGTCTTTTAATTTAAGTAGTAATATCCACTTAAACATGACCATTAATAACCAATTTATCATGTAGAAATAACAGTAGTAAAAATTTTGACAAAATGACTAAACAATTAAAGTGTTCATGCTGAAATGACTTTTGAGGTGTTAAAGTATGGAGAAAACAAAAGACAGCTCACTGATATTGTTGTTGGTTTCAAGCTCAATTACAGTCCAATGGTATTGAGTGTGGGATGAGGCTCCGATTCTAGTTCCCACACATAAAATACAAGTACCGGGGCAAAAGTTACATAAAAAGGTGATAATCTCGGCCCTTCGGAAGTGCAGTTCTTCACAAAGTTTCATGTCCTAGTGTTTGACATAAATTTGGATGAATTGACATAAAATTGGATGAATTGAGCATGATACAAAATGATATTGGTCGAGCTATGAGTTTTACGAAATATCGTGCGAGACGCGCAGCGTCAAGCTCGATATTTCTAAAACTCATAGCGAGACCAATATCTTTGAGTATCATGCGAAAAAATCCATCCAATTTTATCATTATTATGTTCAAAATCTGACATTTTGTATTGTCCGATATCCCTGTCCGATTTTTTTGGAAATTAGACAGCTCAGAATATAATAATGATAGCAATGAGTCGATATTTCTAACACTCATAGCGAGACCAATATCTTTGAGTATCATGCGAAAAAATCCATCCAATTTTATCATTATTATGTTCAAAATCTGACATTTTGTATCCTGTCCGATATCCCTGTCCGATTTTTTTGGAAATCGGACAGCTCAGAACATAATAATGATAGCAATGGGTTTGTATCCTCAACAGTGGCTGAGGGAATTTGTTCAATTATTCCCAAAACTGGAGATTAGAAAAAATGTACTGGATATTACATTTTTGCCATAAAATATAGTTTTTACCATGTAAAAATAGTAGATGAAATCTGTTTTTTTTTTCATCTGCACCTCAAAAATGACTGTATTGCAAAACAGAATTTGGAAAATATCACTTTGATCCCATTACACAACCCATACTCTAGAATGACAATTTTTTGGTTTTTTGACCCGAAAGAGAAATTAATTGTTTTGCATTTTCTTTCATTTTAAGTTCAGTGATCAGTTCAGATCATCCCAAGGTTTTTAAATGTCATCTATTATAGATACTTAATTTCACTTTGGCCTTTCCGGATTTGTTTCCCTTTAATTATAAGAAATTTTCACTATTTAGAACCAAACTTTAACTAAATTTTCTAAATATTCAAACATTATTATAGTAGAACATACTCTCAAGTACATATAATCAAGGAAAATCAATTGGTTGGACACCTATCTTTATTGTCAAATTCTTTCTTTAGAATGTTAATTCTACTGTCGGTTTGTAAACCACCTCTACACTGTAGGCTGTCAGGTATCTCTAGCTTTATGTATTGACCATCATCAGCACTTGCGGCATGGAAACAGTTAGTTTATTTATATTTTCTTTACGAACCAAATTAATTGTTTAGTTAACTGAACACTAATTGCATCAAATTAGCATCATGTAAATCAATGGATTGCAAAAGAAATATGTTACATACTTGTATAACACACTTTTTTTATAAAAGCAGCCCAATAAAATAGTATCACATTTTGTAAATGTGCATGATTGTTTATGCCAGAGAATGAAGGAATATACATTTGGATCCGAACAATATTAATTTTAAATCAACTGAATCCCAATCTCTCTATTTTTACCCATCCCACCCAACTACACGTATCAAAATAGCACCTACTAGCTCCAGTTCTCTATAAAACAAAAAGAAAAGTTGAATGTCTGAGTTGAATATTTTTTGATGTGCGTATTCGTAATATTAAATACAGCTACAGACCAAACATATGTTTATTGGATTTCAAATATTGAGTAGCCCATTGACTAACACTTATTGATTTCCATAGTATTTACTATTGATTACAGACATATAGATTGGACAAGATTATTGTCTTGTTTTTTGACACAGATGTTCAAGATGATCCATAATCAAAAGTCTGCTTTCAAAAAATCATTTATATCACAGCTTTTATTGTAGACCTATTATTAGAGGTTCAGTAGAAAATGTTAGTGCTGGGTTGAAATTTGTGTTCAAGTACCTGTACTTTAGACTCTTTATTTGGGGTGCAATAAAGTTTAAAATAATTTAAAATGTAACTATTGAAAATGAAGTTTCTTTTAGTATTGAGGGTTTTTTTTTTTAATTTTTAATCACAAAATAAGTATATTACAGGTGATCAAATGTTCACATGTTTTCATATATGAGTAGCTCTGTGTGAAAAATTGACCAGAAGTCGCCGTTCAAACAACAAATTAAGCCTCATTCCGCTGCATAGCTCAAAGAAATTCATTTTCTGATGTGATTTACTCACTTTTTTAGGTAAAAAGTAAAAAACTGTTTTAAAGAGGATAGGTAAATGGGGGTCACTCAAGTATATGATATATTGAAACTTAAAAAACCTTCAAAAGCCTATTACTTTCTAAATTGTATCAGGTATCAAGCATCTTCCTGTTATCTTGTACAATACACTTGGCAAAATAACATCCCTACGAAAAAGTTAGACAATCGATACATACCTTACGATACCAAGTCGACTCATCATCTCTATTGGGTGGAATACTTGATCAAGTTAAGTGCATTTAACTCTGATTGACTTCCTAAACATCTATATAGAAAATCCAACGAGTTCCTCCTTCATCTAAAATTAGTCAAGCTGTGTGAAGCATTCACAAGCTAACAAAGTTAGTAAAGCACTTTGATAAATTTGTGAGTTGCTAATGTGTAAAGTGAAGATCAACAAACTCCTTGTATCTGCTATGTATCGGGCTATGTATATTATCCTGGTTAATATTATCTGCCCCTGAATTCCATAGATGACATGATGTTTGTCTGCCTGGCAGGCTGAAAGTTACTCTTTATTGACATACTGGCTTCTGACGGTGAGAAATCTTTGGTATCATTCCGACCTCATACTGATAGGCACACTTTCTGTCTGTTCATGCAGTTTTGCTTGCAGGCAATTCAAAACAAGACCTCAAGTATTGTTATTTTTGACAATTCCATTCTGATCAATAGGTATAGGTTATCTTTAGGTTAGTCAATAGATGTGCATTTGGCAATCAATACGAGAGTGAGCGAGTACTCAGTGAATATTAAAGCCCAAACAAACACAGTGACTGGGACTGCAAAACTTTTATGGACAGAATGTTGGAAAACATATCAATAGAGGGCAGCATACATGTATGTACAATCAAACATGGGGTGGGGGTAGTAATTGCATCATAAAACCTTAGCACTACCCTTTGTACATACGCCAGTATTGTCAGTATCGTAATGTCACAAAAAGAAATAGTCCTCCACAAGAGAGTCATACATGAAGGAGTTGATCATCTAACTCTAGCGGATTTCGGTTTTACAAACATTGTTTTACATTATCTGAAGAAATCAAAACTTCTTGTTGGATTTTCAGTTTTACATGGTGGACAATGGCGCATTAATTTTGTTTCGAAATCTATTCCACCCTCCTATACTCAAGCAAAAATTTTCGTTTTTTTTGCTTGAATGTATGTGGGTTATTCTCTAAATATGGGGGCCAATGTGTTACATACACATTTTGAATGGTAAAATAATAATTGCCTTTTCCTGTTTAGAAGGCTGCTCATATTTGCTAAGTTAATTTTGTATCTTGAAGGGGGTCATGTGTGAAGTCCTCAACAGGAGTATCAGTTTTACCAGCAATAACATGCTCAAAATATGAAAATCGTTCGACAAAATTATCACACCGTAACGGTGTCACCAAAAATGTGCAGGTTACATTTTTTTACATTTAAACCTATTCTATGTTTCAGTTTTTGTCACATTCATGTAAACCCATCATTGCTAAAGCTAAAAGAGTATTACTTACTGAAATAATGGCATTGATTTAATTTTCACAGCCAAAAATAAAAATCACACCCGTAACGGTGTCCAACGTGACACCAAAATTTATCATGTCATAATTCCTACATTAAAAATAAGTTTCAAATTTAATTTATTTTGCACTAATTACATGCACATCAAGTGCACATTAAAGTTATTCTGAAACAAAAAGTATGACTATAAATAGTCAGAATGCACTCCACGAAAGAGAGAAATCAATAGTGATGTTATCGATAGGCTTTTTGAATGTCTCTATATATATCAGAAGCAAATTATGTGACATGTCGATACATAAACAACAATATGCAGTGATAATAACAGCGGCGTAGCGAGGGTGTCTGGCGCCCGGGGCAAGAATTGAAACTTGAAACTTACGGCCCCCCCCCCCCAAAAAAAAAAAGAAAACTCCTCTTTTCTGGTTATTAACTTTTAAGTTAAAAAGTACCGAAATATTAAGGGCTCTGCGTATACATGTATTTATTTGAAGAAATTTTAATCACAACTTGACTGCTGTAAAAGCTTGTTTACAAATGATATTCGCCATTAAAAAAATAGTCGATTACACGATCATCGCTTGATACACAAATGCACTGAACAAAGAACATAGTACATTGTTCGCAAGCAGTATGTTGGAGACGAGACTGGGACATCTTCGAATATAGATGGCGCTGTAAATGTTTCACAGATGTGGTCATTTAGACTTTTATTTATTGTTTATTTATATTAATTTCTTTGCTATTCGCTTGTATTCTTTGTATCGTTTGTGTGTCAATACTCTAATTGAGAGTTACAACGACGAGTCATTAGTCTGTGAAACTTATGGCAATCAATACTTTCAACGCTCGATAACAGCATTAGCAATCAAATAATTTGATTTTGGTATGGGGTACGTTTGCCTTGTTACCATGGTTACACAGATTCAAACAGCATCCTTGTTTGACTAACAACTCCAGGTAAGTCTTAAGAATAAGAAACATTAGTATGTGTATCCTTCTGCAGTGTTGCAGTATGTATTTGATGAAAATTACCATTTCTTGTCTCGATCAAGCTGCATCCAATTTGATGGTCAAAATTCAAAGACCTTTTCCACTTGCTTGAAATTTGGTGTGTGCACTTATGCGATATTAAAGCTATCTTAAACACCTTGAGCAAGCTGCAACCCTATTTGATGGTCAAAATTCAAAAACCTTTTCCAACTGCTTAAAATCATGACTTTAAAGTTAGCACATGTTCAACTCAATTGCATCAGGCTTATTATAGATTTGTGTGTTCATCCTAAGGCCTAATACATATTGTAGATTGGTGCAAACTACTCCTCATATGTATGAGTCTAGCCTCAACACAGGCCTAACGATGTACATACACAAGATTATAAAGTCATGATTTCAAGCAATTGGAAAAAGGTCAAGAAATTTTGACCATAAAATTTGGTGCGGAAAACATTATTGAATGAGGTTCTTGATAATTTAAAAAGTCCATACTTTACAAAAGAACAACCACAAACAAACAAACAAATCAGACTCTGAGCATACATGTGCAAATTATGGCCAAATAGATGTTTAAAATTTGAATAAATATTGCACAAATACACAAATATACCACATCAAGAAAGTTACACAAAGGCTATTATTACACCATTAATTTTTACATTAAAATACAAAATAAACTTACTAAAAGCCAGGAATTGTACATATGTGTTTGTGAACAGACAAGAAATGTAAAGTTAAATGCAAGAAAAAAAAATGC
Source organism: Ophiothrix spiculata (assembly GCA_000969725.1). Lineage (NCBI taxonomy): Eukaryota > Metazoa > Echinodermata > Ophiuroidea > Amphilepidida > Ophiotrichidae > Ophiothrix > Ophiothrix spiculata. The sequence goes on from JXSR01S001304.1 coordinate 106,845, forward strand.
CATACTAATTTATCCATGCTTCAGAGGAAAATTACCAGATATATAACAAGCAAACAAAGTGACTGAAACAGGGAAACCCCCAGCAGGAATAGCAAAAATAGTGACAAGTCACTTCAAAGTGGCTAAACCAAATGATTCCCCACAAAAAAAAAACCACAAAAACAGAGAGGACAAAGGCAAGAATGAGATATATCTGGCATCATCTCAAGCATGGAGTTATTGGCAAGACATAGGCTCAACAATTACAACCCTCATTCCCAACTTAATTGCCTAAAGTGCTCTTTAATAATGTTTAAAAACCAAGATAAGCTGAGAGGAAGAAGATCACATATGTCGTGAGGTAACTGATAAACGAGCACAGGGAAACGATTAAAAACAGTGAATTTGAAGCTATCTAGTATCAGTATGAGCATACTTATAATGAAATTTGAGTGTGGTTGTATGAGATGAATTCACAGAAATATATTCAAATATGTCCATATCCTACTTTGCAAAGAGACATTTTGAAATAAAAAATATTGCAAGGTAATTGTATATATCTAATTGTATCAGAGTGACATAAGCTCCAACTTTATAAGACGAATACTATATTCAAGCTCACCCCTAGGTGCAGGAATACAAGCACGTGCCAGACGTTTTTGTATTTTTTCCAAAGAGTGCAAATGACCAATTTGATAAGGCAGCCATGCTGGAAACGCCATATTCCAGAATGGGACGACAAAGGGTAGAATACAAATTAATGAGAATTTTGGCATCACCCCATTTTAAATTAGAGGAGATCATAATTCTAAGATACTTATAATTTTACACAACACCCATGGGTTATCCTTGAATAGAATATGATGGTCTATTTGCATTAAGGCGTCTTGTCAACCGCATAACTAAGTTACATTTATCACCATTTTATTTTCATTGCACCATTTAAGAATACTATTAAGATCATGCTGAAGATGTTGATGTAAACTTCAGAGTGGATAGGCCTGTAAAAAAGGGTGTGAATCAGCATACTGTGGAAGGGATGAATTAACATAATTAGGCAGATCTAACACAGGCCTTCCAAAGTTCTGATACATCTATAGGCCTGAGAGAATCAAGGTGAATATGACTCACCAGGTATACACTGTATGCAGCGCCCCAAGAAGGAGCATTCGCAAAGGGGACCAACGGCTTAACGTGACTATCCAAACCACGGAGCAATTAGAGTAAAGTTTCTTGCCCAAGGAAACAAGGAGACGTAAACCGCCTGGCCCGGGGCTCGAACCCACAACATCTGGGTAGGCTGCCG
>JXSR01S001305.1:12830-26954 GCA_000969725.1 Ophiothrix spiculata
CAATCTAAAAGAGGGAGATTCTAAAAGAGGTGTATAAAAACAATTGAAAATTTCACTCTCCATAAGAGTGAAACTCCTGTAAACCACTCGGGGGGGAAAAAAAAGGAGTGGCTTTGTATTTTAAACAAGAAATTTCAACTCATGAAGAGTGAAAATCACTCCATTTTCACTCGTTTGAGGAGTTAAACGCAGGATAATTCTTTATTTACAAGAGTTTCAATATTTTGAAGAGTGAAATTTTCACTTGTTTACATGTAGAGAGTGAGATGGAAGAATAAGTGACCACACAAATACAATATTGATAGTTTTAAACTTATAACCACTTGAGTGATTATATATAGAAGATTTTTTCTGTTGCGAAGGGGTGGGGACTCATAGAAAAAGGTGGGGGCAGTAGGTGACAAATACGATAAAAAATAAGGGGTCATTCAGTGTAGAGGGTTATGAAACTGGGTAATACAGAGCAGGGGCGTCGGAAGGAAAATAAAAGTGGTGCGGCCACTGGTAAAAGTGGTGCGGCCTGTGGCCCATTAGTTCTCAAAAATAAGTAAACAACTAAGCCCCAGAAGAAAGTACGTACTAAAGACGACTGTAAACAGTACAATTTTTGGTTATTGATGCTAGGACCATAATAAAACACATCAAATTAATTTATTTTTATTTTTTCTGGCTGAAAAGTGGTGCGGCCAAAGCCCACATGGCCCCCACGGTTCCGACGCCCCTGATACGGAGCAATTTCTTGTAAAGAACGGGGTTATTTGGTATGCCTATTGTTTACATATTTTTAAATCATTAAATTTCCTTCAAGTTATGAAATTTTAAAAACAACAAATAAGTTAAGTAAACAATCTTATGACCCATGTAGTATGACTTTCTTTTCACACAATCAGTGCTTTTACAATTAAAAAATACATGTAGGTGTACATTCTCAAAAGATCAGGGCAATGGATGGGAAACCATAGGGTTGTAAGGCTGGATATGAACAAAATAAGGGGTCATTCAGGAACAGCTCAGTGAAAAGTGTGGTCATTGGATGAGAGCGCAGAAAAGAGGGGTCTATCTGGAGCATAACAATAATGCTCCCAATGATGGGAGTGCCCCCACCACTTTTCTTAAAGTATTTTGCCTGCATATATATATTGAAGCATCTAGTCTTATTTCTTAAAGAAACGTTGACAAACGATGAGGTTGATGAAAAAAACCAATGTTTTTGGCTATGTTTGAGACACGGAAATAAATTATGCCCCCCCCCCCCTCCCCGTGTTTCGGAAAAAGTTTAGGGCTCAATCCCATAAAAAGCGTGCAAACTGGTATTTTCTCCACCCCTTTCCACCCGGGTTGAAAACATTATTAGGCAGTGCCCTTTTGCAGCAGCCCCTTGGGAGGGCTTGTGAACGTTCCCCAATGAAAGAATAAATAAACCAAAGGAAGAGTTTGTTGCTCGTTATAATGGATTAAAAGAGATAATATTAATTGTTGACGTATCTCCTTGATCCTGTTCTATTAAAAGTTGAACTCATAAATCAAGATTAGATGACCCTGCTGGTAAAAGGTACTCAGAAATGCAGTATGTGATTTTTTTTCATTATGACACTTACAAAAGTTAAAATAAATAAAAAGGTGACGTAAAAACCCATTAATAATTCCACAGACCCCGTTAGAAGTACAATTATACGACACCGGTGCTCCTTTAAAATCGGGATTCTTGTTATAACCTGTCGAATACGATACCGGTGCACCAATTTTGGTCGGGATTTCAAGTGGACATCGATGTCATGGTTTCCGAATTTGGCTGACAAGAACTTCACCAAATTTCCTCAATTTTTGGAGTTAGGACCACATTTAAGAATTGTCAGATATTGCGGTTGTGTTAGGTAATATATTAACTACTTAAATGTGTTGAAATTTTTTACTTCCTTGATATGCGTAACCCCCGATAATTTCCAAGCACTTTTTACCATATCGGCCCACGGTCTATTAGGATTAAAATAAATTTTGTATCATGTCAATTTTAGTAGCGCTATACAAAAGCTTTACATTATCATTATTATTTCACCTGTGGGAGTAGAATTTTTTCGTTGTCGACAACAATGATTAAATAATATAATAAAATCTTTAAAAAAAAATGTAATGTCTACAAAAAGTATGGGGTTGAACTTGTCGAATATTGTACATCGAATTTGAATTTTTTTGTACATATTGAATTTGGAATTTTTGTTACAGTGCCATCAAGAAAATTGTCATTTTTGTGCCTACAAGAAAACTACTTTGTAGGTTTTGTGTACAAAACCTCCTTCTGAGATTGTGTACAAAAGCTCAATTTGTGGAGTATTAATACAATTTTAAACAAATATGTTCACAGATTCAGACTAAAATACTGCATTGTGGGTAAAAACGTGAGGGATACACAGCATATTGCAATATGGTATTTCACTGAAAGCAAACTTTTTACAAAAAATAATTTTTAGCTGTTGGATGGTTTTGAATATGATGAATACTCCAAAATATTAAGATAACTAACAAAGATGTACTACAACTGCCTAAAAACTTTCAGTGATATATCCTTGAATAAGTTCATCCTTTTTGTTATGTATGTGCCACCAATGATATCCAACATATAGGCTCTTGCGGAGCTGGTTTTTGGTCACAAATAGGGTCTATGAAACTATTTCTTTTTTGAATTGAGGTTTCACAAAATGACTTTTAAAAATGTGACTATTATGTTAAAACTTAATGAAATATATTTTTGAGTCATTTGTCCTAGGAACTGAAGTAATCCTGAAATGGGCATCTTGAGGAGGAGGAGAAGAGGAGGCTTGAAAAGGTGGGTCTTGAGCAGAGTACGTACCTGTACCTTCAATCAATGTACGTGACCCCCCTACCCCACCTGGGTTCATCAGGTTTGATATTGCAAATTGAATCAAATTCATCATTACAAAAACAGTGGAGAAGAAGGATTAAAAACATCATTCTGATGACGAGAGTCGGTCATTACACTCAAAACAGTCAATATAAGTTCCGACAATGTCTGTTTTTATGAGGAACTTAAGTGATATATCTTGCAAAAAAATTGGAAAGGCAAAGTCCCTTCGTACAGTAGTCAATGGAGGGATTGTGTTAGTACATTAGACTCAGTCCATCAGTCTTGACTGAACACGAATCAACTGAACACGCACTATACTGCTTGGTTGATGTTGACAGATTAACAAAGCTAAAAAAAGAACAAACACTTTTTATCATCAGCTTTAATTGATGAAGACTTGCTTATGACGTCTGACTTGTGAATAATAAAAACTTGTTTATTACCTTAGACAACAACATACCAACATAACATGTTTTCTTTCCATAGTTGCAATGAAAACAGCATAAGAAAATATCAACTGAAACAACGTTAGGCTGCGATCACATAGAACTATACTATACTCTATACGGCACTATACGGGCAAGTTTTTCCTATCATTAGGACCTTTTTTCTGTGATACTATATCCAGGATATAAATTAATCATCTTTGTACTGTTTGTATATACATGAAGCCATTTCAAAAAGCCCTCTGATCTCACTCTAGAAAAGAAATACTGTTTTCCAGGGTGAGATCAGTATGCTGACTAGCTCTAAATTCTCATGATTATGGATTTACATTGTGGATAGTATCATGAAAAATAAAGGTCCTATAGCATGGACAAATGTGTCCGTATAGCGTATAGTATAGTTCTATGTGATCGCAGCCTTAGAGTGGGACTGGAAAATAGGACAAATGCCTGTAAGATTCTAGAGTCCTTTAATATTTGGTTAAAATATATTTTGATACATAAATTTCATTTTGAATGAAGGTAAAAAACATCAGCTTAATTAGTTGGTTCAGTATCATAATGGGAAACAAGATCATTTTGTAAAACCGTTTAAATATTTAACACTATCAGAATTTTTAATTTCATCAGAAATATCGTTCTATATTTCCACTGCAAGATAAGAAATTGATTTCTTACCAAATTCATGTTTATTATTAGGGTATTTGAAGTTACCGGCAAATCTGGTATTATAGTTATGAGTATCTGCATTAGTTGTAGATGCGTCATATTTTGCATACGAGAGTGCTAATTTATGCACTGAGCATGCGATGTATATGAAAACGCTTGTCGCGCATGCAACACTCATGCGGTAAATTGCATTTTCTCACTCAGGAGTGAATTTGCCAATTGTTTTTGCTTTTATTCCTAAAAGTTAAGAATTATGAATTTTTAATATAGTCATAATGATCCTGCCAAAGTTTTATGGGGGGTATGCAAATGTATTAAATAAATTAGCATTCTTAATGAGAGTGTCCAAAATATGTCTATTGGATGACATATTCATCATCATTAATGGTCATGTTTGAAGAGCCTTTACTGTACAGAATCCTGGCATCGGAATTCTGGTGCTCACTTTTTTCACATAAGTTTTCAAGTCGCCAAATGGTCTGAACAACAGGAAGTGAGGGAGCACCCCCATTTGGTGACTGGTGCATCTATAGTAGTATGTCTCTGTCCAAAATGAACTCTTTTACTTATAATGCATTATAATCTGAATTAGCAAAGTGGCTTATTATATTATTATAAACACATGCAGAACCACAGATTTTAGATTATCAATAATAAAGTTGATTTTAAAATGTATGCAATATCCCCTACCCAATGCAACATCTCCCTTATCTACTTAAGGGCCCTGTCAACCCTCCATTTTCAGAAAGTGGTTTTGCTCTGTAACTCAGCAACGAATAATTAAATCCATATATAAGTATACATTTCTAGATGTGAATATGCATACTAAAGACTCTGGTCAAGTCAATTTTGGACAATAATGTGAAATTTTGGCCCTAATGTCCAAAAAAGGTCCAAAAATCATATTTTTTGCCCCAAAATTTACGGGAAAGCTAACTACACTTTGCTTTGGTAAAATTTTGAACTGCTTTACTTTTTAGAATCTAGAAAGCAATATCTAGGAACGCTTTTTTTCTTCATTTTTGAAATATTGCCAAAAATAGGTCAAAATCCCACTGCTGACCCCAAAATTTGTGTCAGAAGTGGGATTTTAGAGATTTTTTTGACCAATTTTTGACAATATCTCAAAAACTAAGAAAAAAATCAAAAATTTGAAAAAAGCGTTCCTAGATTTTGCTTTCTAGATTATGGGTATTTTATTTTATTTATTTATTTGAACATACATCTTTACAACGATGGCACACACAAATTTGCGGTGCGTTCAAGACAAAAGAAAAATAATTTTTACAAATGACTACATTTAAATACACATAGTTATATATAAAATACAAAGTAAAATACTGTACAGGTTTCATCTACTCATGCAGCAACGGGTATTTTGAACACTGAATGTACATTAATGGTATCATGGGCCTTACAATTATGAAGGCAGAGGAAACCGTTATGGTTCTGGCCTAGTGGAACCAGCTTTTAGGTCTGATCTTAATTTCCACGCACGTTTGATATATGATTTACAGAATTTATCAAAAATATGCGAAGTATCTTGCCTGGTAAATGGCATGTTTGAGTGAGACTGTACTTTACATCAAGATCATTATAAATAAATAGTTCCCACATATCTACAGAACCTGCATTAATTAGATTGCACTCAAGTTTCTTATATTCATCAATCCTGATTTTGTTGAATGACCTACAGACAAAAAGGAAGTGCTTCGGATCTTCAATACCGACATTACATAAAGTACAAACACCATTAATTTCAGATGTCCATTTGCTTAATTTGTAATCAAGTGGGAGTGTATTGGATCTCAGTTTGAACTTTAGGCTAGCCCCATAAAAGTCTGTTTTATCCAAGAGGTACTCTTCCAAGCTAGGACAATCCTTGATTATAATATATTCTGCGAGTGATGACTTGGAGCGAGCTTCAAATAGCCACTCGTTATTAAAAATTGACTTTAGCAAACTCTAGTCTGGATCTTCTGGTGCTTTTCCAAACTTAGCCTTGGTTCAAGGCTGTACTGGCATTTATTTAAACAAAATAGGGCCTAATTCACAAGATGTATGAACCCAATTCTTAATTAAAACTGAGTGCAACAATGACCATTCAATGTTATCACTGCTGCACTGGTATAATTCTAAATCTAGACTGGACAATCAGACACATAGTCATAGGCCTATATATGGGATGTGTACATTTAAACATTTTTCTTTCAAAAACTAAATTTTGAAAAAGTGAGGAAAAGGATAAATGCACAAAGAAAAATAGATAGCTTTTGATGGTGTTTTTACCAAACTTTTTAAACTATGATAATAAAAAGGACAACAGTGAAAGTTGTTATTCAAAGACTTGCAGCAAGTCTATTCCAAACTTAGCACATAAAAGAACATCATTAAAATTACATTTATTTAAAACATCGCTAGCATGATGGAGGAATTTAAAGCGCATTTTAGAAAAATCAGTGTCCATGCTAAGCAAAGTATTGAGGAGCAATTTTGGCCATCTGTAAGAATCCATATCAATAATACGTGCAAGATATTTTAAGCGAAAGGAATTTTGAGTGGTTGATAATGAGCTCCAGCCTAAGTCAAAAGTAAAATGGTTCGAAATTTCACCAAAGCAAAATTTAGTTAGCTTTCCCGTAAAATTTTGGGCCAAAAAAAATGATTTTTGGACCTAGGTCCAAAATGACACATTTTGGTCCAAAAATGACCTCACCATCATGTCCAGAATGCAAATTCGCTTCTAGAAACATATACTTTTATTTGGATTTAATCATCCGTTGCTAAGTTACAGAGCATACAATATTTCAGAAAACGAAGGGTTGACAGGGCCCTTAAGGCCTAAAAAAATCTTGATTGGCATAACATAACAAATAATTTTTTTTTTTCAATATACATATAACCACAGAACACAGAGTATGGGAACAACAACATTTATGTTCCGACCTATCACTTTTATAACAATCTACTTTAAGCAGCCTGGGTGTGAAAAATAAGTTGCTGTCATGCTTAATTTTACCATTTTAAATCATCGGGTAAAGCCAATCAAACAGTTTTTTAAAGGCCTAACTGCTTACTTTGAATCAGAATCGTGGGTTGCAGCATGTAATGGTAGTCTGCCATTCCTGTCTGGTATGGACTGCTTTGCTCCACTCCGTAGCAGATAAACAACTCCTTGATACCAGCCCTGCAGTGGTTAACAAAAATACAAAAATGCTTATTAAGCAACTCCTTGATACAAAAATGCTATCAAAATGCTTATAAACAACTCCTTGATGCCAGCCCTGCAGTGGTTAAGAAAAATAAAAAAAATGCTTATAAACAACTCCTTGGTACCAGCCCTGCAGTGGTTAAGACAAATATAAAATGCTATCAAAAATGCTCATAAACAACTCCTTGGTACCAGCCCTGCGATGGTTACGAAAAATATAAAATATTATCAAAAATGCTCATAAACAACTCCTTGGTGCCAGCCCTGCAATGCTTAAGAAAAATACAAAATACTTTCAAAATGCTTATAAGCAACTCCTTGATACCAGCCCTGCAATGCCTAAGAAAAATACAAAAATGCTATCAAAATGCTTATAGATAACTCCTTGATACAAGCCCTTCAGTGGTTAACAAAAATACAAAATGCTTAGGCCAAAGACAGAATTTTGCCGCATTTCTTTTTTTATTTTAGGTTTTCAGGAGATTTTTTGCTTTTTTTTCAAAATTTTCTTACATCTTGAAAAATAAAAGCGGCCAGAAAAAAAAAAATGACCTAAAAATGTAATAAAAAAAGATTTCCGCGTGCACATAGCCTTTTTTGACTAAATTAAAAAAAAAAACGTGTAGCACTTAGGGTTTTTGGCCTAAGGAACCTGAGACAGAGTTGTTGGGTTTTTTGGCCTTATAAACAACTCCTTGATACCAGCCCTGCAGTGGATAAGAAAAATACAAAAATGCTATCAAAATGCTTATAAACAACTCCTTGATGCCAGCCCTGCAGTGGTTAAGAAAAATACAAAAAGCTTATAAACAACTTGATGCCAGCCCTGCAGTGGTTAACAAAAATACAAAAATGCTTATAAGCAACTCCTTGATGCCAGCCCTGCAGTGGTTAAGAAAAATACACAAAATGTTAATAAAATGCTTATAAACAACTCATTGATGCCAGCCCTGGAGATGTTAAGAAAAATACAAAATGCTTTCAAAATTCTTATAAACAACACCTTGATGCCAACCCTGCAGTAGTTTAAGAAAAATACAAAAATGCTCATAAATAACTCCATGATACTAGCCCTGAAGTGGTTAAGAAAAATACAAAAATGCTAGCAAAACGCATGTAAAGAACTCTTGATACCAGCACTGCAGTGGTTACGAAAAATACAAAATGCTGTTAAACATGCTCATAAACAATGTCTCAATACTAGCCCTTCAGAGGTTAAGAAAAATATAAAAAAAGCTGTTCATAAGAATCTCATCAACAAAGTAATTTTCATGTTGAAATTGGAGCTTAGCAAGAAATAAAGAAACAAGTTAATAAATAATAATGCCTGTCTTTCTTTTCTGTATATATACTAAACACATTTATGATTTGCTGCAGGTATATTGTCACCAGCATCTTCATTTAGATATTTTGTATCCGATTCCGGAGCAGATTTTATCCATCACTTCAGATTATAATGTTGGCCTACACAGCATTAATCCATCTGCTACTCTTCAAAACCATGGCATTTTTCGATGAACAGATGTTCATGATACCATAGTAAATGGTAGGGTTTACTCATTTTATTGATACCAAATTATGGAAATTGGTCAATGAATGATGGCACTATGACGTAATTAAACATGGCCGACCTGGGGTCGATTTTACTAACGTTAAAATGCATCGTTAACCCATCATAAGACCAAAACCCATCGTTAGCTACGACCACCTCTTGACCCCACGCCACGTTAACAAAGGGTTCAATATTTCTAATGCATAATTCATATACCTTATGATGAGATGAACACTTATGAAGGGGTTTCATGTCTTTGTGATATCTAGTTGTAGAGTTTTGTAGTTACAAGCTAAACCCTTCGTAGCTAGGATGCATCGTAAATGTTAGTGAAATTGATCCCTGAAAACATTGATTTTCATTGAAATACAAAAATGGATTTTTAAAATAGAGAAGATCCCTACAAAAACTATTCTTGTGCAGTGTGGCACCCAGCGCACACGCAACACCAAAACAATCAAATTGAGAAGCTTCAAAAACGGGCATGCAAAATCATCCTTGGGAATAAGTACCTGCATTACGAGGATGCATTGCATGAACTCAACATCACTATGCCTTACTGATACCAGGGAAGCGTAAGGGCCAAATTATAGTCGGCCTCCAAACAAAATTTTCGCTACCAAACATTTGGTCGTGACTATGTCTTAAGGATCTCATAATAAAATCAAGTAAATGGCCCTATTTCTTCTGGTAAAGTGTAAAACCTTTTGATACCCCCATAAATGGATGATTTGAAATTTGCTTGTTTTTTTTATAAGAGGCTAGAGTTACCTCATGTCATTAACTTGATTACTACTTCATGTTCAGTCCCTAGTGACAAACTAATAGATTCATTGTTATTAGAGTAATTAAACTGATTGCAAAACAGTCTTACTAGATTAATTAGGCTTTATCCAGGTTATTTATCAAAAATTATGAAATAACTTTTATCAAAAGCGTATTTATTCCTTTTTTTTCAATGCACAGAGTGAAATATAACTTAAAAAGTGCTAGCTGAGTGAGACAACTTAAGAGAGGAGGTCTCTTTCAAAAAAGTGTGAGAAAGAAAATTAAATCTAGAAATAAGTTGGTGGATATCAAAATTGAATCGAGATATCCTGACCATAGCAAATAAGCTAACATAGCAGCTAAACTGCATGTCAAAAGTGTTTACCCATGATTTTTACATCCCTGCAAATGAAGCAAATAACGTGTATCTAATAAATGTTGGCAAACTTGGCACATCAGCATAGTCCCATTGATTTCTAATCCAAATGTGGTAAGTTCAGTAACAATCCACACTTACTTGCAATGCATAATCATTGGCGTGCCCAAGGGGTGGCTTTGGGGCTGAAGCCCCGCAAGATTGTAAAAATCATGTAAAATCAGCCTGTTTAAAATGATTTTTACCACTCAGCTCCTCTCAAAATCGGCAAATCCCCTTTAGCAAGGAAAAAGCCTAAGGCACGCCAGTGATGTTCATTTTAAAAATTCACCTCTGAATTTAATTCTTGCAAATACCTCAATGACACGGGTATGTACTTCCATATACAGTCTACACTACACCACAAATACACCGCGAGTAGCCAAGATCAATAGACCAAGGATTTGCTCCATAGTGCGGGCTATTCAATTTTAGCAAGATGCCACAGATTACAGGACTGACCACTATACTCTATAAACCTTGAAGTATGCAACAAGCAATCAGACTCTGTTACCAGATCCCTAGCATATCCCTTGTATTCTTCAACATTGTGAAGTGGTAATTTTGTATTGTGTAAGAGACTAGGAATAATTGATTAGGACCAAATCACTGCGTATTAATATTTCTGTACATTAACCATTCATGATATTGGTATTTTTTTGGCTAATTTTGTTGCTACCACATGGATAAACCTTAATCATAAGTTTATTTTAATATTCAGCAAGATTGGGTACGTTGTTATGATTCGAAAAATATGGACTAATTTACTTCCCCGTATGGTCATATTGGCTTTTGTGCATTAATCGGCTGCTTGTTGCATACTTCCAAGATTTATAGAGTATAGATATGGCACAACGTTGTACAAAGACTTTATGATGGCTTGTGTGCAGTGTGATTGATTGATTTGCAAGAATTAAATTCTGAGGTAATTCTTTAAAAATCAACTATTCTTAGCAAATTGGTACCGCTTGTTCATGAACTTGAAATCAGCAGTGGAGTACAAGAACTAATATATACTCTTTTGGAGCTAAAAAACTCTCAATTATAGATAAAGGTCGCCATCATGGAAAATAAGATTAAAATTTCACATACTAGAAATCTTGAAAGAAATTTACATCAAATTTGTATGTTTTTCAGCTCCAGACAGACAGTGCAAGCAGGAATTTCCCAGGGCTATATAAGCTTCCCTGAAAAATATTTTCCTTTCTCTAGCACTTTAAGTACTTATCAATTTCTCATGAGTGATTATATACAATATAGTTCTGATGTTGTATTAGTAGCTACTTGTCTGTCAGATTATAAAAGAGAAGATACTGTAAGCATCTACACTCCCGGTCAAAAGTGTTTGCGCACAAAACCTTTAACCAACCATATCTCGAGAACCGTTAATCATTTGCGCCATATTTTTGGGGTTTATATTTTACATACATAGATCTAAAAAACTCAACAAGAATTGAATTTACTGCATTTGAAAATATGGCATGATAAACATATTGTTTATTTATTTATTTATTGTATACTTTTTTCTGCACATAAAAATGTGGTAAGAGTTTGAATACATATCTGCACATTTGTTGGAAAACTTATTACCTGAAAATGTTCATCACGGTTACACAGTGATAACGAGCGTTGAAAAATAAACTACATAGGTACATATCAAAAAGTGGGTGTGGTGTATTTGTATATGGTCCAGGAAATCGGCCATTTTTATGGTTATGGAAGATCGAATATCAGAGGAAACATAAATTACTTATATTGGACACACTAAGCACCAATAAAAAACATTAATTTTTTCAGAGTCTTGGTCGTTTGATATAATAATTATGTTTTTGTCCGTATTTAAGCGTGCGCAAACACTTTTGACCGGGAGTGTATCAGAATGTAATCTATCATCATTTAATATACAAATACATCTCAATCAAAATGCTGTTCAAGAGTTTGAAATTCAAACTATTAATATTTGGTGACATGTCTTTCAATTATCTAGTAATGTGTATATTGCTGATATGAATTTCAATAATCTACTCTATTTTATTATTCTGTTTCCCAAAATTGTAAATTCAAGTAACGTAAGGTTGTCATAAAGTCTCGTATTTAAAAAAAAACAAATCTTATTTCTATTTTGTTGATTACTTATTCAATGTTTTGAAGATGATATATCACATACATTTGCATTTCACATTATTACATTGTTAGCATCTGTTAGTACCAAGTATGCAATATATCAGTAGTATAATCCACAGTGAATCCCTAGGAATATAAGTGTGATGATGTACATAACAAATTTATGCCAAGATGCTGGCATCCTAATATTTGAAGAGCATTTAAAACATTTAGTGACATGAATTTCAATGATGAAGTTATAATGTCACTTATTCTACTTCTTGAAACTTACAGTGAATGTCAAAGATCTGAAAGTTTTAGGTAGGGATTCATCTAAATTCTATTTATTCTATATCTCATTTTGCTTGTTAATTGGAATTTTAACTTCCTTGTGATGTAAGTTGAAACTTCAATTCAAGTATCAATTCTGCTGTTTAAAAAAAATGGACATTTTTTTTTTGTAAAATGTATCTTTTGCATTTAACATTTTTACAAGTAACATCACATATCGGAAAAGTTTTGGAAGTAATTCATGCTTGTTTCTGTTAACTCCATATACCTTGTTCAAGATAGACAGTGTTTTACTTTGATATGGCCAACTCTATTCATGATGATAGCCCGGGTTGTAGTTACCCAGGGATAATTGGGTGTTTTGACCAGGTGCAAAAAAATGCAAGACCTAGACATGTCTTCGAGACATTGCAATGCAATCGAAATCGACCTGGTGCTCTTCAAGTCTCATATAGGGCATCAAATTTTACTCTGCCGTGATGGGGTATTAAATTCAAAAAGAATGGTTGAATAGATGAGTATGGTGTTTAAATTGACAATAATATGCTTTATAAAATTGCATATGGTTACATTTCTACTTTTATTATATTAATGACTGCATCACATTTCGAATGGTCTTAGATAGTGTATTCCTTTCAACAGCTGTATGGTCCCACATAGAGCATCCTAGCCCTGTTTACAGTGCCTTGTCCAACATCCACTTAGTGTCCAACATCCCTTAGTCACAGTTGATACTCGCCTTAGTCACAGTTGATACTCACCCAGGCAGCGCGCTTCGCACGCTGCCTGGGCTCGTTGCTGGGTCCGTGGGAGGGGCGATCAGGGGAACGATACCAGTTCTAAGAGCATCCATTCAAACAGATATTGTAGCTTATGATCTCAGGGTATCATTTCACTCATTTTTGGCAGTCTTTTGGTCTCACATTCTGTTACTTTTGGAACCTGCAGATCACGGGTGGTTACACAGACATAAGTTACCTCTCTGGGATAGTAAGTGACATTACCACCCGATTTTGTGGATTTACCCATGAACGGCGGGAGTATGTCAATTATAAATATGGTCTATAGAAAGACACTGCTACCAGGTTACACCTGTGCTTACACATAATTTGTGTCATTGCATCACATTTTGAATGGTCTCAGACATAAATATCAGTACATCTCCGCGGATAGTATAAGTGACATAATGCTTCTTATTCTGTGATATTTGAAACTTATGGTCCGTATGCACAAAAACGTGAAGACCAAATCTAATGTCTGACCTTTTATAAACTAATTACGGATAAAAAAAATTATGGACCTCAGACTTCAAAAAATTAACTCTTCAAAAACTGATAGATAGACCTAGAACGGTGATACCGGTATGTGCGGCCCTCAGACGCCCATTTCATGACTTGTCAGCCACTTCCTACACTCCATTTCAAGCACAATCTTTTATTCACAAAGCCCTATTTTCAAAATTTCTTGGTTCCCTACCCTCATTTTTAGGAATTTGGTTCTCAAGACCTCCATTGCGAGCAAATTTTTGCTTCCAAAACACAAATTTAGCCCCAAAAATGAGTTTGCAAGGGTCATTTTTGGATCACTTCAGTTCCCTAGACCCCCCTTTTTTAGAGCCAATTACTCATACGTTCCCTAGACTGGGGTTTCAGATATCAGGGCTACACAACCCTACCAAAACCAAAGTTGCGGTGCCCCACCCCACCTAACAACTAACTATGCTAAGTAGGGCCTATACAGGGTGTCCCAGAAAGAATTAACTCATACCTTTGGCGGGTCATAACTTTTACAAAATACAATTAAATC
>JXSR01S001305.1:40027-50681 GCA_000969725.1 Ophiothrix spiculata
TTCTCTTCTCTTTTTTCCTTTTTGTCATTTCAGCGCCCCCCTGCGGGTGGCGCCCGGGGCACGTGCCCCCCTTGCCCCCCTAGCTACGCCACTGCACGAGCTGCTAGTTGAGAATCCCTGACTTAAATCAATATTTTGACTTCCAACGTCTGCTAGGCGCTGCCAAACATCTAAAAAAACCATTCAATAAATGACACTTTAAAGGTATTTTTTTTAAAGCTGTTTAAAAGGTGCATTGGACAAAATTTCAAAGATTTGACAAATGACTTACACTATTAATTTGCACTTGGTATGACTATTAGAAACAGTCATCTACAAAAATAAAAAATTGATCAAAACCTAGAATTTTGTTGTGCATGCTAATATTAGGTATGAGGCTATTCTCTAAAAGTATACATTGATGCTATAAATGTGTACCGCCGCGGCAAAAGGGTCCAGTTGTCGACTCCTACATGTTGCTCATTGTAGCATATCTGATGTATACAAATACCATACATTAGATATGCTACAAGGAGCAACATGTACGAGCCGACAACTGGACCCTTTTGCCGCGGCGGTACACAAATGTCTGGAAAGTTTTGTTTGAAACCCTATGTATAGCCGTTAATTTGCACTTTGGTATTGCAGTTACAAACAATCAACTACCGGGTACCAAATATTGCAAAAGTTTTGATCAAAACTTTCAGAAAAGTCACAAAACTAAAATTTTGTTGTGCATGCTAATATTTGGTACGTATGAGGCTATTCTCTAAAAGTATACATTGATGCTATAATGTCAGGAAAGAGATAAAGTTTTGTTTGAAACCCTAGGTATAGCCGTTAATTTGCACTTTGATATTGCAGTTACAAACAGTCATCTACAAAATCAAAAATTCATCAAAACTTTCAGGAAAATCACAAAACTAGAATTTTGTTGTGCATGCTAATATTGGGTATGAGGCTATTCTCTAAAAGTACATTGATGCTATAAATGTCTGGAAAGATTTGTTTGAAACCTTATGTATAGCTGTTAATTTGCACTTTGGTATTGCAGTTACAAACAGTCAACTACCGGGTACCAAATATTGCAAATGTTTTGATCAAAACTTTCAGAAAAGTCACAAAACTAAATTTTGTTGTGCATGCTGATATTGGGTATGAATGAGGCTATTCTCTAAAAGTATGTACTGATGCTATAAAAGACAGGAAGGAGGCAAAGTCTTGTTTGAAACATTGTTTCTGCATCATGCATTGCATATTGCAAATAAATCAAAATACATTTAAATTTTGCACTGGATCTGCTAATAAAACCCTTAAGATTTCAACTCAGGGGTAGGGGTAGGGCAGTATTGTTCATTATATACCGCACGAAAACATTCTTGTCATTTGATTGGTTGACACTGAATTAGACTTTCAAAAATATTTGGTATATTTCCTGCTTGACATCATAGCCGGGCATTTTTTGTCAATAAAAATGTGATATTGCCCTGGCGTGACGTCACCGCAGGGCGATATCAGCTTTAACATAACGCCCGAGAAGGTTTGTTTAAATTCTGACATGTTCGTCTTGCCGTAGCGTAGTTTCATGAAATAAACAAAATTGACCAGATGGATGAGTTCAAACAATTGATGGATGAATTGACTGCATGATATAGTGCTTTTCACCCAGCTGTCGGAAATCTTCAAGCACTGCTTGCATTTGGCGAGAGCTAGGCCTACTAGGCTAGGCTAAGCATGCACGGTAAGCTTAACTCAGTATGCACTTTATCAAGTGAGTTTACGCAAGTTATCAAATGACAAGAATAGTTTTATACGGTATATAAAACAAATATTTACTGCTCATGAGGGCAATTGTGCAAAATATCTACCCTCGGTGACTGGAGACCGTGGCCCTACTACTACCCTCCACCTTCGGTGTCGGGCAATAGTAGACCCACGGTCTCCAGTCACCTTGGGTAGATATTTTGCACAATTGCCCTCATGAGCAGTAAATATTTGTATATTGTCACTGACAATAATTATTAATGAAAGAAAATTTCAATCTTTTGAAGTATATATCAATCAATCAATCAATCAATGATACAAGTACTTGCATATAACATGCATACCCCATGAAGGAGTCTATTCGTACAGGGGACCAAAGGCTTTACGTGACTGTCCGACCACGGAGCAAGTAGAGTAAAGTTTCTTGCTCAAGGAAACAAGAAACTTTACCCTACTTGCTCTGTGGTCGTATATGACAATGAAACTTTACATACTGCCATTTTTAATTATTTGTAATCTTATTTAGAAATACTACAGATCCTATCATATTTCAGAGTTCCAAACTGCAATAGCGCTGTATTGTACCATGCCTACAATTGCAACCTTTTAATATGACTATACAGGGGAGAGGGGGTCATCACTGTCATTGTAAGGTGGACACCATGCTCATACATGACCTTTCAAGGACCCTAAAACAAGTAACTATCCTTCTTTCATATAATACCCTAAACAAGTATTTTGTCATGGTTTCCCACCCTAAACAATTATGTTCAAATCAAGTCTTAAAACATACCCTTTTTATGTAAGTCTTCATTAAACCTTACTCTCACACCAAGTCCGAATACGTCATAAGAAAATTTTCGGTTCCCCCCCCCCCCTTGGTTCCCCCTCCCCCCTTGATTCCCCCTGGGATTCGAACCCCTGACCCCCGCCATCCCGATCTAATGTCCAGCTATGCCAAGCTACCGAGCGTGGCCTTCCCGGGCAGCAATTTCCTGACCATTTATATCAGCCGTCTGTGACGTAGCTGTTTAAATAGGTTCATTTGTTTTTGTTTTTTGCCTTGTTTGTTTGTTTAATGGATGTGCACATTGAGGTGATGGTAACAAAATCTTCAGGTGAACAATTGATTTTCATACCCGTTACAAGCACCAAGCTATTGTAAACCATACCCTAATTTCCAGATTTTCGCAATTTTGATACCCACTTTGCCCATTTGTAAAAAAATTACCCTTTTTACTTGTTTTTGTGTACAAGCATAGTGTCCATATCCACCTTGTAATGAAAGTGATCCCCCCATGTTAAACTGTACATAACTGCTATCTTATAGATGCACTTAACATTACAAAAAAACTCACACAGAAACACAGAAATATTGCATTTCAGATCTTAAAGTAATGAAAGGCCGTTACTATGACAGTGCTACAATTTCTTCGTAAAATCTCCTTCAAGGTTATGTTTAATTGCATTACCTCTTATTCAACATTGAGTTACACTTTCATCGGCAATGTAACTAAACAAGATGACCAAAATAAACAAAGATATTAAACTAGCCTTAAATACAGAATCCATGTGGAATTAAGACATCTTGGATTTCTAAGCAAATAAAATGCATTGAAATCTAAAAAAAAATGGACCAAATCCAATAGAAATAGCTAAATCTAATGAAAATGTTTACTTTCCAACTAAATGCAAAATTAGATTTTGGTAAACTTTACATTTAGGCCGAGGATATTGACACAATCATCGTGTCTATAGCCATTTAGGCTATTAAGGTTTCTGTCGATACTGTTTTTTCATGTCGACATGACGCAATAATTTGTTGTCGACGTCGACATAAAGTTGATATCAAAAAGTTGGTGTTTGAGGGAAAAACAAAACTTGTTAGAATAAGCTTAATGAACCGTTTTAGATGTAGACATATACTTATAATATAGTAGTTCTTTCTGCGTCTGACAATATGGATGATAAAATTGATATTTTGTTACTTTTTTGTTGTGAACCATCATAATCAGTTTAAAAACAGTTGGAAACATGAGGGGCAACTAATAAGCATTTTATTATTCATGCAACACTTTTAGCTAAACTGTTAATAAACAGCCATAAATTGACAATTAAATTAAAGTTTTTATTAAATTTTACTTGCCGAGTTTTTGTCGACATAAGGCATGTCGGCAGAAACCAAGCTATAGACATGATGAATAGAGTTTTTATAAGAAATCTAAAAAGGTATTTTATAGCCAAATATAAAGAAAAGTTTGTCTCAAAAAATTGTGCACATTTGTTTTTAATTGGCTTTTAATTTTCACCTGAAGATTTTTTTACCATCACCTCAATGTGCACATCCATTAAAAACAAACAAACAAACAAAGCAAAAAAACAAAAGAACAAACAAAAACAATGAACCTATTTAAACAGGTTTAAAACCCCGCGCCATAATAAGATTTCAGCGAGTGTCCACCACGTAACAGGCCTCTGGTGTCAATCGCGCTTTTCGCCTATCCGCTCCATAGCCAGTGACACCTGATCATCAGGTCAAAAAAAATAAATTGTTATGTTGCCCTCAGCGACCGACCCTTTTCAAAAATTTAAAAAAAAATATTTGGGTCGGGAAAGCACCCAATTTTGCTCAGATTGGGTGTTTTTGGAGAAAATATTTTGAAAATAGTGGAAAATGCACCCAAATGTGGTACTTTAGATGCTTTAAAAAAAGATAATTAAAAAAAATAAAAAATCGACCCACAGACTCAATTTTTCAGAAATCCCACTTGAGGGCAACACAACAATTAATTTTTTTGGCCTCATGTCTATAGCCATATCATCATGTCAATAGATGATCATGTCAATAGCCACTTCATTAAATTTTACGATAGCATAGTTTGTGGTGTATACAGTATTGAGTATATAGTATAATTTTAAACATCACTGATCTAAGGAAATGGACAGAAAAAATCAACAGAAGTATACCAAAATCTGGTGGACAATAATGGTTACATTGTATTAATTTTCTATACTGAGAAACTGTTGATCAAAATCTACAGAAAAATGTAAATTTGTTTCATCTTGATCATGGGTATGAGGTTATTGTCTAAATGCATGTATTGCTGTAATGACTGGGAAAGATGTTGCAGTTGCTTACAACTGCGGGATAACAATTTTTTTCATAAATAGAGAAAAAATCAAAAAAATATTTGCATCCGTTTTGCGTGCGCAAATTTCAATGCTCACTGAACGCATGCTTTACTAACGCGTTTGGTTAATCACGCGCCGCATAGCTGCGTAATATATACGCGGGATATTATGCAGATGCAGATGTGCCATCAAAGTAATCAAATTTTATTTTAAAAAATGTCAGTTTTGGTCGTTTTTCTTGAAAACTAAGACGGTGACCATATTTTTTTATTTCAGCATTTTGAAGTGCGCAAAAAGTGCTTTAACATATGTAAAAATTGAAAAAATCGATGGAGCATTTACTATTTTACAAGCACGTAATGATCAACGTTTTGGAGCTTTCCCTATACTTTGTACAGTGTGTATCAAAATGATTAGTACTTAACTTTGTGATTTTTTTACACAAAATCTATGAATTCTAGCATACTTTTTTCACAGATATAAAAAGACCAATTTAATAGCTTCCATTAAAAAAAAGAAATGTGAAAATTGATGCACGCAATCGGAGTTTACGTCAGTTAGAAGAAATTACGTCTTTTTGCAAACTCACCACGGGCAATAAATAGCTTATGCCAAAGCAAGGTATCCAAATTGTTAGTGTTTATATGTGATTAGTCAAGTGGAACAGTCCAAGACATTTGAAGTAAAATTGTTTCTCCTACGGCATAAAAGTCACAAATTATCAGGAAACGGGCAGAATGAATGTTGTGTTTGTTTGTTTGTTTTTTTTTCTAGGCAAT
This sequence comes from Ophiothrix spiculata, assembly GCA_000969725.1. Lineage (NCBI taxonomy): Eukaryota > Metazoa > Echinodermata > Ophiuroidea > Amphilepidida > Ophiotrichidae > Ophiothrix > Ophiothrix spiculata. The sequence goes on from JXSR01S001305.1 coordinate 45,682, forward strand.
TTTCAAATTGAATGGAGTTCCATATACAATGTAAGTGCATGATCTGCCAATTTGCAACATCTGAAAGTTATCATTAAATGACAATCAGAAGCATACAATAGGCATCACATATAATTATTGCAAATAGATACCTATAAATATTTAATTAAGCATTTCTACAAATTATTTACTGCCATGAACTTATTTTGTGAAAAAAAAGTTATAAAGAGACATGTTTATTTAAACAAAGACAGGTAGTATTTCCATTTAAAAGATAGCAAGTATTTAGTATAATCATTAAGTTCTTTCTTCATGGAATGAAAAGTCAAACAGAGCTTTCAACATTAGATTTTGGCAATTTTGAAAGTCAAATTATATTTTAAGGTAGAATATATAAATCAAAATCTCTTGCAGATGGAGTTATAGATCCTTGTCTTCATTGAAATGGAAAGGCAACAAATCAAATCCGTGACGAGTTTTCAAAACTGGTGCCTTTACAGAATCCTCCCATTCTTGGAAACGAAATGACAAAATGCTCTCATTTTTTTTGCAAATTAAAGACAAAGAAATGTACTACCAATTCAGATAATTCCAAGTCTCAAAATGGAACGGGAAGTATTTTTCTACATTTATTTATTCTGAGTACTAATCATTTTGATACACCCTGTATGGTAAATCGGGTGATTTTTTTGGGAAATTATGTACTTTTTGAAATGCCTGTATCTCAAAAACTAGCACGGTGACCTATATTTTTTTTATTTTAGATTCTTTATCAGCACAAATAAATCTACCAAATACTGAATTTTTAAGAAAAACAATGGAGGATTTGCATCTCTGAGAAAACCCCTTATTGTTAAATGAAAGATTGTAGATAATTGAAGAAATTTCAAATTTTCCACTGAATGCTGCTGATTTATTTTCAATAAGATATGCATCAAAGAATATCGGATTCCTTGGAAACAAAATGGCTTTACAAGAACCTATTTGTTGTCAAGGTCACAACAACGAATCTCTTGAGTCTACATTGATGTACTTAATAGATCTTAATCAACCCTAAGATTTGAAATGAAGAGATCTATAATGAGCAATACCTGGAATTCTATTAACTCTCTTCTAATGGTTAATGACACTTGACTACGGGGGTAGGGGTCACTCATAGTTACCAAAGGTATGGGTATGTACAGTGGCCAAGATCCCCTTTTCACAGGGTAATACTATTACAGGGGTGGGGTCACTCATAGTTACCAAAGGTATGGGTATATACAGCGACCAAGATCCCCTTTTCACAGGGTAATACTATTACAGGGGTGGGGTCACTCATATTTACCAAAGGTATGGGTATGTACAGCGGCCAAGACCCCTTTTCAAGCATTTCTTCCAATCCCTAAGATGCCCATTACAAGATTACTTCAGTTCTGATGATCCCCATTTTCAAATTAAGATAGTGGTCAAAAATATGTTTTTTAATCTAATTTTTGGCAATTTTCTGCTCTAGTTCATTGTATAGTCAATTTTTATGGGGAAAATCAGTTCATAAAACCTCAATTCGGAAAAAAACAATCACATATACCCTATTTTTGAACAAAAACAGTTCTGTCAGGTACAACCCTATGTTGGAAACCGTCAGAGCTGGACACCTCCCAAGGATATTATTAGGGTTTTTCAGATGAGGCCCAAAAAAAAAATTGTTTGTTTGCCCTCCAGTGGAAAAAATAAAAATTTGGGTCGTTCGGTCGGTTGGTTAATCTTTTTTTTTTTTTTTACTCTACACATATGATGTCATTCCATGGATTTTATAATGAATACCAAGCAATGCAGGGCTTGATCAAAAATTGTGGGTAATTATTTAGAGGAAATATGCATTTTATACTACTAATTGTGACTTCACACTGCTAAATATTACGTTTTACATCAAAAATATTGAGTTTTCATATTTTAAATGTTTGAAGAAAAAAAAAACTAAAATCGCGACCCTAGTTTTTGAAATTTTTAGGGTCGGTCGTGGAGGGCAAACAAACATAATTTTTTTTTTTGGCCTGATGGTCATCTGAATATATCCGGATGGCAATTTGTACTTACGCTCATCATAAGAAACAATGGCGTATAAGGGTCTGATTTTGACCCACTGGCTGTTGATAAGGGTCACTTTTCACTTAGTGTTACTCAACTAAGTATTGTGCTGTAAATGTTTTGCATAAAAACATCTAAAACAACATAAAGTCTTAAATATAGCAATTAAAATTCTTTCCCTCTTGAAAGCAATCTCTTATTCATGTATGGATTGATGTAATATTGTCTTACTACTTTCTTGAGGTTTGAGAACTTTTAAAGACCATCAAAAAAGCATTTATTTGTTTCATATTTTCTTGACAATTAAAAACAAATAAAAAAGTTCAAAATTTGAATCAGACATTCATTTCTAAACTATAAATTTCTCCCGAATACAAAGATCATAAACATCTTGTCCTATAAATATTCTTCCTTTTTAACATATTTATTTTCAGTGCACAAGTCAGCAATATTATGTTGATTTTATTCATTACAACATGCTCAATATCAGTGGAAGATAAATTGCTCTTTTCAAGTACAAAATGACAAGCTTTTTATTACCGGCTCCATATCAAGATAACAATTGATAGGGTTTCTTTCACATCACAGCGCTAGAATAGCTGTACTTGAAATGATTGAAACTTTGAGTGTGAGTATCTTAGCAACAGTGTAGTAACAGAGTTAATGATTAGTTAGTGATAAATGAGGACATGATAATAACTCTGGGGGTGGGAATCAGAGAAAAGTTGAATGCTTGGCGTAATGTCACTTCCCTCACTTTGCACTAATGAGCATGCGTATAGCCAGGGGTGTGCAGAGAGAGCATGCGCACCCCGGGTTCGATGCCCAAACCTGCAAAATCAGCCCATTTTTACAGGTTATTCTGCTACTCAGGTTCAACCAAAAAAAGCCGCTGCTGACTACTCAAGAGATGAATCTGGGGCTGTATGGCATTTAGCTTCAGTCCATACTAGCAGATTCTTCTCTGGGTGTTCTGTTCTTACTCCTGTATTGAAAACTGGATAAAGAAAGATTTTGATCCCAATATGAATAAGTTTCATCAGTGGCTGTTTCAGATCTTCAATTTGGAGATCAGCTTATATTATTATTTATATATGACACATGCTGTGTTGCTGTTCCTAACAATTGCTGGTTATTTGACACGTCTTGCACCTCCTGATGTTTATTCAATGTAGAGATTAGAATAGCCTTATACCTAAGTTTACATGCAAACCCAAATTATATTTTTTAATCTTTTCTGAAAGATTCTTTAGTTGATTTAGCTCTTTTTAATAAAGACAAACTCTCATATCCCTGATAGTACTCCAGATATTGTAGATATCCCCACCCCAGCATGCAATTGTCAGAACTAAGCAAACTAATCGACATCTTGAGATTGTATAAATCATCACTGCAAGAAAGTCATATCTGCAATGTCTACCTAAGTTATATTCATTTAACACATGGTCAATAGAATGTAAAAAATTCCTCAAAATTTATGTCTATGTAAGTGGTTCTTGAAATGATTCTTCAGGTGACAGTCCATTTCAAGAACCACTGACCCCAGACTGGAGAATAGTCAATGTGCAATCACAATTTATTTAAAAATGGCAGTTATTGCAGATACGACTTTGTTGCACTCACATGACGAAGTGCCTTTGGGACAAATCTCAGACATATCAAAGTCTCCTGTGCTGCAGATAAAACACACAGATCTCGACTAATTGTACACTAGTAATGTATATTTAAGAGTAATTGTGCTACAATTGAGCAAATTGAAGTATTTAATGGTACGAAATTTGAGCAATGAAAACCAAGATTTTATATTTCTTGAAATGTGTGAATCTATAAGGAAATTTTCATATATGCCAGCAGTGAGACAAAGTGATGTGTAAAAGTAGAGCCAACCATTTCATTAAAATAAGTTGTTCCATAAAAGTAGGCTCCCATTTCAACATGTGTAAAATTCAGAGGCGGTGGAAGGTTGAAATTTTATTATGAGAGGACAGCTATTTTTTTTTTAATCCAATTTTTTTTGAGCAAAAATGGATGGCGGAGGAAACATTATGTAATTTTTGTAATGCACGCGTAACGCGTGAAAAAACCTGTGAAATTGGCTAATTTCAGCTAACAATTGTTGAAAAATCTTGAAATTTGCACAATAATGCAAATATTGACTGAAAATTTGCACGAATCGCACAAATTTTTTTGATTTTCACATTTAAATGATAAGAAACAAAGGAAAATTCAATTTCTTTTCCTTTTCTTTCTTTCTTCTTCGACTGTGCCCTCCATGTTAAATTTAGCAGGGGACACGCAACCGCCAAACAAATCCCCGCCCCCCGTCCCTCCGCCACCTGTGGGTGGTAAAATTTAAATTTAACTTGTTGACTTGACCTCTGAAATGCATTTTTTGAGGTGCAACCCTTAAGGTCACTTCGTCATGTGAGTGCAAGAAAGTCGTATCTGCAATGGCTGCCCTAAGTTATATTTATTTTACACCTTGCAACAACCGTCACCTGAAGAACCATTTCAAGAACCACTGACCCAAGACTGGAGGTCATGCAGTGTGCAATCAAAATTTATGACATAAGGCAGCTATTGCAGATACGACTTTCTTGCACTCACATGACGACTTCATGTTAATTCTTAACCCTTTGAACCCGGCTCACGTGTACATGTATCGTATACCCGATGAGCCGGTTTACCGGCTTTTAGGTCACATGTCAGAAACTTGATGTGTCTTTCAACAGGCCTTGGTAGATACAATTTTCAATGGTTTTATTTATATCAGAAGATATCAATTAAGGTTTGAACATATAGTAGAGCGCCGAATATAATAGACGCCACGGGTCTTGTTCAACCAGTCTAATGCTACAAAAAATTAGCAATTAAAAGTACATGTAAAAATCAAGTTAATTATTATCATAACGTAGTCGGTAAATTAGAAGTGTGTCCAATTAATCCGTGAC
>JXSR01S001306.1:25742-38556 GCA_000969725.1 Ophiothrix spiculata
TGTGTATGATTTTTATATTGATTTTAACCATTTTCTATAGGCCCTATTTAAAAAACAATGTTCAAAAATGCTTCTTTGAAGTCATTTTTTTTTGCTAACGGGCTTTCGTGCATGGGTTACTGAGCCGGTGGCTCTCTGGTTTTTCATAAGTAGTAATAAGGAAAGAATTGAAAGTGTCATTGTTAATGTCGACCAGTTGGTATCAAAATATTTATATTTTCTTTCATTATTAATAACATGGAAAACAAGTTGAAACTTTTGACTTTGTCAGCAGATCGATCTATGCCGAATTGAGCTTTCTTTTCATTTATGTGCAATTTATTTTGTAAAAGGAATGTTCTCATGGCAAAATTTGGTCTTTTTTGTTCATGTTGTATCTATAAATACTTTTATGAAATAACCTCGCACCCAAATCAACATGCAAAATGATGTGTTTTGACTTTTCTGAAGATTTAAAATAAAAAAAATTCTAGTTGACTTATTATGTAACACAGCAAATATAAATCTTCTTCATATAAAATTGTGAAATTTTGTCTATAAATTCTGTCTGTTTTAAATAATGAAATTGAATTCAATACGTCGATCCTGGGTTTCCCAACCGGAAATCAATCTTTACCGAAATTTAATCCCACAATGCACTGGTAAAGCACAACGGTGCACCCAAATAGGCATGAAATTGATGCGCACTACCACCCATCCCAAACAACAATTCAAATCACCCGCTATGAATTGGAGCTAATGTCACGGCTTATTAGGTTTATAGGCAAAAGTGTGTTTGGGCTAAAATTTCGGTAAAGATTGATTTCCAGGTGTAAACCCAGGATCAACATATTGATGCCGATCCATCAATAGACTCTTCATATACCTTATGGGCTTATGGAATGTGATAAAGAAAAAGTGTCAATCAGTTATAAAATTCACCTAGTTAATGGAATACAAATTTGAAATGAAACATAGTACAAATGTGTTCTTATATAAATTTGTGAAAACAAAGGTGTTTTAATAATGTAAAATATCTGTCTTATTTAGCTATTTGGTATTAATTAAAATTGATGAGTTTGCTCTAGGGCATACTCCTATAATCGTTAAAGATAACATCTGCATAAATGTATTTTCATTAAAACAGATTAAACATTTTGTCAGGAGCTACAATCTTTGAAAAAAACTGTTGGGACACTTTCAACGGCAGTGTTTAAAATAAGCCCCCTCTCCCCCGCTTCAGTGTTGACAGACCCCATGGTAACAAATTTGTTGTAGCATCTCTCAACATTGTTTGGTGGGAAGGAGGGGAGGCCCAGGCTTAAAGAAGGGTTAAAGCCATACCTTGAACTTTATTCAAAATTTATAGTGTAAAAATTACATTTTTTATAAAAAAAACTTTTATCGTCAAAAACAACCAAGTGTCCCTACACATTTTTTCAAAGATTGTAGATAGATTGTAAGAATGGTTATGAGTCGAGGTGTCTTCATAAAATATGCTCCTTTAGCGACTTATAATACGTCGATCCTGGGTTTCCACCCGGAAGTCAACCTTTACTGAAATAAAGCTGCCTATAAAACTAATAAGCCGTGACATTAGCTCCTCCAATTCATATACTTAAAAGCGGGCAATTTGAATTGTTGTTTGGGATGGGTGGTAGTGCACATCATTTCACGCCTATTTGGGTGCATCGTTATGCTTTATCAGTGCATTGTGGGATTAAATTTCGGTAAAGATGATTTCCGGTTGGGAAACCCAGGATCGACGTGTTAGATTTAAACCTGAAATCTCCAAAGTTATATCTACAGGTAAAGAATACCAAATACCATGTTTTGATACATGATATGAAAATGCTATATTAGGAGGTTTAAACAGGCTTACAGCACAAGAAACATACCTATTTGATATTTCGACATGTAGCACATGTCCTCATCAGAAGAAATCCTGTGATGTTGTGAGGATATATGACCTTTTCTGACCTATGATGAAAATGCTATTTACTTCTGTTTATGGGTATAGAACACAAAATGTTATCATTTTGATAGCAGATATTTAGAACCACATTTGTTTTTGTCCATGCTACAAACACTTATAACAAATGCTCTAACTGCTTTATACTATAAGCAGGCACTTACAGCAAATGAAATGTACTTCTTATAAGAAATGCTTACAATAAATGCTATCTACTTCTGATAGCAGGCACAATAAATGCTATCTACTTCTGATAGCAGGCACAATAAATGCTATGTACTTCTGATAGCAGACACAATAAATGCTATCTACTTCTGATAACAGACAAAATAAATGCTATCTACTTCTGATAGCAGGCACAATAAATGCTATCTACTTCTGATAGCAGGCACAATAAATTCCTTTTCCTGTATAAATTATCTCATATATTTTAGTATTTATTTATTAAGTTTTAGATCTAACTTTAGTCCAAAATCAATCAGAACATCCATCTATTAATCATCAGAAATCTCTGATGATTTCTGTAGACTCTAAAAAGTTTCAACATATTTGTAAATTTTCAGAATTGCCTCAAAGGCTCAGTCTGTCTCCAAGAGAATTTTTGTTGTCACTATGTGAGCAATGGTCTTCAGGCCAATTAAATACCTACTTTAATCAAAAAACAAATTATGTTTAAAAAGGGGGAAAAAGATACCATGATAAATTTTGCAGTAAAGCTATAAATATATATACTTTATTATAACCTGTGCAGGTTTTTAGAAGGTTGTTGTGGTTTATGTTGTCAATAATGGTTTTGTTTCTTGATAATAAATAATGGTTATGAAGGATGACATCGTATTTAACCGCTGCAGTCAGAAGTTCCTTTTAAATTTAAAATGGACAAGAGCTCATCATCCTATCAGCATGACCTTATTTATATGCTCCTCAGGATGTGCACTCTTATTGCATATTCATATTTAACTTGAAAGGTGACATAAAGCTATCAGAAGCTATTCAGAGTGAAACGACCTGAACCGAACGAAGACATCGGGATCTTCCCATCACGTCTTGCTTCCTATGGGATAATTTGTGTAGAAGTTAAGTGAGTAATTAGTGATGAATGACCTTAAAGGGGCAATTCATGATCCACATTTCATCCTCAAAGTCACCTCTATCAAAATCAAGTTGTTTAGCTTATAAGAATCCTCAACTGGTATATGTTACTATCCCCAAACCATACTTTCATATATGTGCTTGCATTGTTGAGAAAAAAGAGAAAATGTGTTATTTTTCTAATTATTGGCGGGGCCCCGACAGTAATTACAACACAGTAGCCTATGGAGATTTTCAAAATGCTGAAAATCTTGTAACTTGGAAACGAATGGTCAGAATCAAGTGAAATTTTCAGTATATATTTATAGTGTACTCTTCTTTTTATTTAGCTAGAAAACAGGCGAGGTTTTTGTCACATCAAAATCATGAATTGCACATTTAAATCTAAGTTAATTGTTGTAATCTTACGTTTCATCATTAACCACTTGCATAATTTTATGTACTAAAAACTGTAAAAACAATTTCATAGGAAGCAGTGCATGATGGGAGTAATTTCTTGCCTGAACCTGTGATAGTTAGTGTCTTTGTGGACAGGGTATTGGCCAGTTGTGATGCATGATGAACTAGAACATGAAATGGAGTGTGGACTGATGTTTGAGGCTTGAGTGACTAGCATAAAATACTGTGTTGGTCATTTTAAACTTCTTGATTCACTATATAGCTTGTAATCACGTTTTGGGAGGTATTTTTGCTCTGCAGGTATTTTTTGTGTCGACTTTTCTGGGGTAAAAAATCTAAGTCAAAGCCAAAGTTTGCATAATAGGTTTATTTTTGTTTTAACGTTGATAAAAATGTATAAAACGGTGGCCTTAACAGATGGTTGATGGCTCAAAGGGGTGAGAGAGGGGGTGGCAAGGCTATTTTGAGAGGAATTTAAAAACAGGACTGCTAGTCTTAGAAAAAACAGGGCAGTTTTATTTTTCTTATGGCCAGGGAATAAGTGTACAGGAAATGCAACAATTGTTATTGTCTTGTATACATTTCCTGAAATTGTGCAAATAATAATTATGATATTGCCTGGAAATTTAATACTCTTGTGCCACCTTGATATTGTATGAATAAAGATGAAATTTGGTCAATTATATTCATTGATTATGAATAGAGTTTCTTTTACTAGTCTCAAAGCTCAAGTGTAAATATTGTTTTTCAATTCAGATGTGTGTTCAACAAGATATGGGGAATTGAAAATTAGATATGGTAGTACTGGGGGAAGCGGGTTATCGTAGCGGTAAATCCCTCGCTTTGCACCAATGAGTTTCGGGTGTCTTGGGTTCGATTCCTGGCCCCGGCGCTGTATATGCATTTGGTTTACAGTCCATACTCGCTTCCGTAGGTTTTTCTTCGGGTACTCCGGTCTTCCTCCTGCATCTAAAACTGTCACTAGATTTGTCCATCTGAGTCTGCCCCCACCCAGGTTATGGGAAGCTGCACAAAGGGTGAATATTACAACCAAAGTACCGATAGAATGTGCTCTATGGAAGCACTTCTAAGTGATGTCAAATGGTTGTGACGATTTACCTGCAGCGAATCATGAGCGCTTTGTATCTTCGGTAAAAGGCGCTATATGATGGCCATTATTATCTTTAAAACTAAACTAGTAGCTGACTGGCCAGAATCAGCATTCTATTGCTGCAAACAACGGTAACCTCCCATATCTGCTGATTTAATCTGTTGTACTTGTTGTATGTGTGCCACAGTATTGTCATTATCTCTTTTGAGACAAAAGTCCCTAATGTCCTTGATTATTGATTAATATAAATGTTAATGACCAATGCAGATTGCACATGTAATTATTTACTCTTTACAGGAAGTTTACGCTATTACTTGTAATTTATTTTGATATTTTTGAAAATGAAAATGAAAAACAACAACATATGTTACAGTAAAATAAGGAAAACTTTTGACAAAAATACAGATTTTGCTGTAATAAAGTTTCCTTTCCACAAAAATTTGAATCTATTGCATTTGAACTTTTAAATTTACCAAATTTGTGCTTTTGGAGATTCATCACTCATCTCAAGTATTTTACAAAAATAAAAAATTCAATTCACATGTTATGACCTGCAGCATGACACGAAACAGACTTTTTTTGATACTCTATTTAATTTCTTATTGTCGTTGAAAAAGGGAAAAACAACCTCTACACATCAATACTGTTTGTTGAATGATTTGGAATGCTGAAATGGTGCTTTGTAATGGTTTTCTTGAAGTGGAATATACGATTTGATGAAGCAAATAAATCAAATTGAGAGTGCCAGGACCACAGTAACCAAGGTTAAAATTAACAAATCTTGAGGGCAAAGAAAAAAATTAGTCTGTCTCAGCTTCCCGCACGCATAGCTTTTAAAAATCCAAATTTAGCGCATTTCTTTTTTTTTTTTTAAGGTTTTTGAGTGATTTTCAGTTTTTTTCCATCTTTTTTCCCTACTACTGGAAAAAAAAAGTTAAATAAATGGCCACGAAGTGGCCGCGAAAAAAAAATAGTGACTGAAAAATGCAATAAAAAAAAATTAGGGGGTATTTCCGCATCTGCGTAGCCCTTTTTTACTAAAAAAACAAAAAAACAAACGCATAGCGCTTGGGGTTTTGACCTTAAGTAAGCTGAGACAGAGTTCTTTTTTTTAGCCTTATATCTAGTGAAGTTTTTTGCTATTGTGTTACTGCTTAGAAAGCTTGCGCTGGTATCATGATGGATGGTGATTTTGCTAGTATTTTTCATCAAAATTTGTTTGGTCACAAAAAAGCAAGTGGTGTTTTTTACTTAAGAATGTGTCATAATTTTGTAAAGGAAACACTTTACTAAATGTAAAGGTCTTTTTGATATTCCATGTATTATATACGATTAAAGTGTTTAATTTTCACCTCTAATTTAATAGCAAAGTCATTAATCAATTTGTGTTAAGTTTCAGGTAAATATATATTATGTGGGTGTGCATTCCTTGAATCAGATAGTGACTTTGGTCTCAAAGATTCATTTCAATAGTGTGAATAGTCTTATTATTAATGTATTGTATATGAAATCTTCAAAGAATCTTGGGCATCAGTCAATTATCCCATACTGTTTTCTTCATAATTGAAACCGAGCGAGGGAAATCAAGAGCAATTATAAAATGAAGACAAGGGTTCTTTTTCAAATTCAAATAATTAAATACGCTCGGTGGAATTACATTACTTTCTAGTGGAGAGGGGAGGGGAGGGGAAGGCACATACTGAAGGTGAACTGACAAAGAGACTCAGTTGGCAAAGGAACCAAAAAGTACACCTTAAATTATTATCCCCTGGTTTGAAAAGTAGAAGGGGGAGTATGGCATAGTAGTGGATGTCCGTGTCGTCTACGTCGTTGTTGGCGTTGTGAAAAGGGTTGACATTTGCCTTTAACTTCTGCATACTTTGATGGATTTCGACCAGACTTGGGTCATGGTTGCAGCATGGGAACTTGCATTTGTGGGTGAGGTCAAAGATCAAATACTAAGGTTAAAGGTCATATGAGGTCAAGTTGCAAAATAGGCTTAAATTGTCAATTTGGCCTCATTTGAAAAGTTCAAGTCTGAATGGAACCAAACTTGGGTTTTGGATATAATATAAGAACCCTCATATGTTGATGAGGTCAAAGTCACATAACAAAGGTCACTTATAAACAATGCATTCCTTCTCCTAAACATCTACATCTTTTGGGGTCGCCTCAGCCAGGAGGATCGTGTGGTTCTGAGAACCAGTATTTTTCTAAATAACTTTTGAAATTGTTAAGAGATATTTTTCTCTGTCTGTTTTCAAACATAAGCTGAAGAATTTAACATTTTTTTATTTGATGACATTAAAATCATCTGAACAATCCTTACAATGAATAAATAGGAACTCAAAACTTGGATAGAATGATGGGTTACTTTGAACGCCGTTGACTGTGAACAAAACTTTGACAAGTGGTATTGTGAAACACTTATTTTGCCTGTTGGTGGCTTATGGAGGATTTCAACCAGCAATGGTTGATAGTTAAAATCCTTTACAAACCCCTTTTAGGCGAATTAATGAGTTGTTCACAAAGTACCTTGTTGAAATTTTGTTCTAAGTCACCCCATTTTATATGGTTATTTTGTGGGAGGAATTTGATTTTGAATTGTTGATGTTGCCAGATAGGAGTGATGAAACCCTTGGATTTCTTCTCTGTTTTATAAGGCCAAAAAATAAAAGGTTTGTCTCAGAAACCCGTGTGCATTGCTATATGAAAATGAATTTAGCGCTTAGAGATACGCGCTGGTCATTCTTTCTCTCTCTTTTTATTTTTTTATCGAGAGTAATCCAGTGACCGACCGACGTCCGGGTTGCTGTCATTTGCTGTTGCGAATTTACCTTGAATTTTACGTTTTATTTTAACTGTCAAAACTTCCGCTAGTTAAAAGTGGTGGGTTCGTTCTTAGAAACTGTATACATAATGAAGGCTAGTAGTATAACTTGCAGATAACTGTCATTTATTATAAAACTATCGTGTACTGGTACAGTAAGTCGCCATGTTTGCATGGGTGATACATTGACTTGTTAGTTTTAGGGGCGATACTCAATAATCCACAAATTGGGCACTTCACACTCGTAAGTTGGGCGATCAAAATTTTAAAGCATTAAAAATAAAAAAGAAATATCGCATACCGCTTAGCTATTTTCCTAAAAAAATCGCATACTGCATAGTGATTTTGCAAATGGTTTCTGAGACGAACTTTTTTTTTTTTTTTGGCCTAACTGAACTCCTAATCAGATGACATTTGACATTTTATTTTCCTTCATTAAATGCTTGCATTTCGTGGTATCTGCATGTAATTATTCCAATTCATTGATAAACAATGGTCTGTGTTTAAATATTGTTTTTAATTTCAGATAAAAGTGTTTCAAATTTCAGTTGAATTGTTACTGGAAGTGCTTGTTATTTACACAGTATAGACATCCTTGTGGAGCCTATGTGTTATGCGCACAACAGGGGATTGAGACAAACCAATTTTGAGAATTAAAAAAAAAATAGACATTACATCATGTCCATCCTCCTCCTCTGTATTTGTTTCTTTTGAATAGGTTACACCAAAGTTAACAACCTCAAATGTAAATGTCTTTTAAGTCCAAAATAGGACTTCAACCCATCATGTAGTGTTTTCGTAACATTTAGATGGCTAGTTTCTCTATCAACAAACAGTGTTTCAGGTCATCTCATGCTGAAATACAAGTGGCTTACCTGACAACCAAACACAGTGTCAATATTTGATCAACATTGCAAATATTGAAACATTCATAATGTTCCAGATGTCCATCTACTTTATTATCAGAGCCAAAACTGTTTACACAACACCAAAATAACTGAAATCAAAAGTGTAGTATGGTGTGTATTTTTCACGATCTTGATGGTTTGTCCCTGCACTTGCAGTGTTTCCCCCAAAAAGCAGCTGCTTACAGTTCGTCATGTGAGTGCAAGAAAGTCGTATCTGCAATAGCTGCCTTTTGTCATTAATTTGTATTGCACACTGTAAAATCTCCAGTCTTGGGTCAGTGGTTCTTGAAATGGTTCTTCAGGTGACACCGTCACCTGAAGAACCATTTCAAGAACCGCTGACATTTTTCACATTCTTGTGACAAGTTGAAAAATAAATATACATCAGGGGAGCCATTGTAGTTGTAGGTACGACTTCTTGCACTCACTCACATGACGAACTGTGGGATAACAGTTTATGGAACAAGCAAAGTATGAAGATAATAACCTTAACCTCTATTCTAAACCTATCTCCTTGGAAATTTCTGTGTCAAAAATTGGTGGTTTCCAGTGGATCTTGAACCCGAGACCTCTCGCACCCCAATCCCATGTCCGCCTATACCAAGCTACCTGGCAGGTACTGCCATGGCAGTGATTTGGTTCTCATATAAAACTCCTGTCTATGACATATTCAGACTTAGGCTACTTTGCTGATTTTCTCTTGTAACTTTTTGTAGCCTTTGGCAGTTTATGAGTTTATAAGAAAAATATATAAACTATAAAACATTCAAAAGCTTAAATGATTTTATGTTCTAATGAAACACAAAACTAACCAAAAGGAAATCTTGTTTTTTCATCCTTAACTTTATAAGCATTGAAAATTTTAGAAAACAATAAATAACATGGAATTCTAATATACACACTAACCTTAGGCCAAAAAAATTGTTGTGTTGCCCTCAAGTGGAATTTCTGAAAAATTGAGTCGGTCGGTAGGAAAATACTTTTTATTTAAATTATTTTTAAAAAGCAACCAAAATGCCAAATTTGGGTGCATTTTCTACAATTTTGCAGACCCATTTATGAACTCTCAAAGAATTTTGTATCAAATGACACGCTAATGATTACGATGTCATTAAAGCAATTATCGCTGTCTACCTATAATTTTTCACCCACTGACGGAAAAAAAGGCGCAAAGTAAGTTAATAGAACATTTGCCTGGCTCATTTAAACGGAGCGTGAGGCTGACATATGATAGTCATGGTAAAGCGATTACTGTGTAACATGAGCAGACCAGTGTTCCCTATGTAATACAATTTATATTAGTTTTGAAGCAACTTTGTAGACAGAGACATTCATTGAACTTTAAAAATATTCACAGAAATTTGCAAAACTACGGTACCTGAATATGTCTCGTCTGTAAAACGAATGTTTATTTCATGAAGACTTGAGAAGGTTTTTGTTATAAGTGTGAATTGTATTTTTGCAGGGACTAATATTTGATATTTTAAAAGTTTTTATCATAATTTAAGAAAATGTTTTCTTTACATTGCAATTTTGCACTCCCATTGATGTATTATATTTTTCAGGGGCAATATTGTATGGACAGTTTGGACACTGTAAAACCTCTTTCAGATGTATTATTTTCTCTTATACCCTTCGCTAGAGATGGGCCATGTCATCACAACAAAACAGACAAACAAACAAACAAACAAACAGAAAACTGCAAGTTCAAATGCACATTCGTGGTTTCATATCAAACCAGTAGAACAATATATCTAGGGAGCAAACATGCTTACCTACAACAAGAAATTATTTGAATGTGTCCTATCTAGATGGGTTCTCTGGACTATAGGTAGCATCACTAGGGTGGACATAAATAAAACCAGTCTGTTGCGTAGGAACCTGCAAGGGAGGGGGGAGGGAGGTAAAAGTCATTGCAGGGGGCAAATTTGAAAATTGATCAAATCCTGTTCAAAACCATTCTAACATGTTTCTTTCATCATAACAAAGCAGAAAAAGTATACTTTGACCCATCTATGATGATGACTGAGTTATATCCAAACACTTGACACGTCATAGCAAGGGTCATGAGATGTTCCTGTGGCAGTCAAAACTTTCAAAAAGTTTTTGATTTTGTTCAAAATGTTCTCAAATCGTTCGTCTTGCAAAACTGTCTGTACAAAGTAATATTTTCCAATGCAACAATTGGAAATAAGAAGTTTTGTTTGATAAAATAGAAACGATTGATCAAAGACATTGAAATATATATATATATATTACTTTGTGTAGACAATTTGCAGGACAAACATTTTGAGACCATTTTAAACCCCCGGTTTAAACCAAATCTGAGACTTTAAAATTGTTTGACTCCTACACAGCCTTAGTGTATGAATGGAGGTGAATATCTTTTCATGACACAATTACTCTTATTCTTCTTTAAAAACAAGTCCCAAATCCAGAGATTCCGGTTAATTGCCGTTTGTGTCTGTCGAGTACCATTCGGTACATGGATAAAAGCGGGATTCAGATCACGTAGCGTTTTTAGATTAGTTTCAGTCTTTGTTATGATAACTGTAATTGATTTCAAGTAGAAACCAACCCGGCTCAAATCCTGTGTCTCACGTTTCCTAGGAGTATTAGCATCATAGTAAGCTGTAATTCTATCTGAATACGGTTGTTTTCTTTGTGAATATTGCGGGCTGTAATTGATTCTTAATGCACTTTGGTTGGCAATATATCGTAAGTTTACTAACAAAGGGTTTTTTTTTGGTCAGTATAGGTTTATCAGGACAGATGAATTAGCCTATCAAAGTAGATCAAAGCACTTGTCTTTGGAGATGGATGGTCCGATTTTTCACAATTTTGTTTTCAGTTTCATATGAAAGATCACCAGGTTTGGTTACACTTCCATATTTCAAGGTGAATTGAGCCGTTCATTTGGTTTTTAATTGGTAGTTGTATATTTCCAAATGCATATCACATAACAGAAAAGGAAAACGAGTTTGCCTTTAAATTGTTTGTTTACTGTAAATGTAGGACATTGATACTGTAAATTCTCCACATGTCTAATAAACCATCAGAGACAATTATATGCCAAAACTTGCCAATTGAATAAAGAAAGTGACATACGAGGGGGTATCAAAAAGTTTTAAACTTTACCCAGAAGAAATAGAGCCAGGAACAAAATTTTATTACGAGATACTTAAGGCATCTTTGCATAGTCAATGTACAAAGAAACGCATTTCTCCCACTTTTAACTGACTGTCCACAGACCATTATTGTAGGATCCTCTCTATTGAAAAAAAAATCATTTTTTTTAAAATTTCAATGAAAATCAACATTTTCAGATAAGTCATGCTTTACTACAGCATTGTGACGTCATTCATCAACCGATTTCCATAATTTTGGTATCAATGGACAGTGGAAACCCTACCCTTTATTATGGTATCAAACAACTAGACTTTGATTGTGACATTAAGATTTGCCGTGCCCTATAACCCTTCAAATGCTGGGATTTAATTATGGCACATGTCTCAATTTTCTCCATGCATGCACCTTAAGCGGGTAGGTAGATGACATCAATGGCCACCTGAAAAGAAAGTAAAACTACTTATGCGCCCATTTCTGCACCATAATGTACATAAAGACGAGTGTCTATTCTGACAAAATTCCATTGATATAGCTCTATCCCTTCTTGGTAAAGTTTAAAACTTTTTAATACCCCCTCGTATAACAGAAAAGGAAAAGATGTGTGCTATATCAAAATTATGTTACTAAGATTACATATTATGCAGGCCCGCTGAGGAGGGGGGGGACAAAGGGGACATTTGGCCCGGGGGCCTTTTGGGCCCCGTAAAAATGTTGAAAAAAATGTAAACAAAAGAAGAGGGAGGAAGAAGAAGATCAAGAGAATGTTATAGAAATTTTAAAAAGTTTTTTTTTTGTTAAGGACATTGACATTTTTCATCATCTTTGTGATAACTTACCACCTGTGCTCATTAAGAGGTTTTCTCACATATGCAAAATCTCCATTGATTTTCTTATAAATTAGTATTAAATTGCTATGCTAGAAATAGTCAATGAGGAATGGATTTGATTATATATATTTTTGCTGATAATAAATCTAAAGTAAAATAAATCAGTCACCATGCTCGATTTTGAGATACAGACATTTCAAAAAAGCACATATTTTCCCCCAAATTCACTCGATTTACCGTACAAAGTATAGGGAAAGCTCCAAAGAGTCGATCATAATGTGCTTTTAAAATAGTAAATGCTCCACTGATTTTTGTGATTTTTACATTAAATCATTTTTTGCCCACTTCAAAATACAGAAATAAAAAAATAAGAATAATGACAAAAACAGGCATTTTTCAATAAAATTTGATTACTTTGATGGCACATCTGCGTCTGCATAATTTCCCGCGTATATATTATGCTGCAATGCGCTGCGTAATTAACCAAAAGCGTTAGTAAAGCATGCGTTCAATGTACATTGAAATTTGCATAGACAAAACAGATTTTTACTATTTATGAAAAAAATT